>VZRZ01005967.1:1611788-1624149 GCA_013398175.1 Climacteris rufus | reverse complement strand
ACAGAAAAACAGAAAAACAGAAAAAAAAATGATGGTGTCACCTTTCAGTGTTTCAGTTTGCAATGTTTGTCAGCATTGCATGTCATTAACTTCATTTAACTCTGCTTTAGAATCATGAGGCTTCAGTTTTCAGAAATGTTGTTTGACAGTTAAAATGGGCTTGCTATCTCTATTTCCCTTCTTTAACAAAACAAATAACTAGAGAATGAAAAAAACTAGTTAATCTCTTGAATATATCTTGAAGACAGAAATTATTATTAATTAAGTAAATTCTATCTTTTCAACTCTAATGCAGTTGTAAAAGCAGTGACCTATTAGGAAATTAAATCTGGTAATTTTATGACTTATGGAAAAATCCTCTACAATTTAATTAACAAAATAGATATTTTCTCCAAATTTAAACCATTTCATAAATTATTGCAATATTATCCCAATTATCAAGGTCTGTAAGATACTTATAAGGTTGAACATTGTTTATGATTCTTTGGAAAGGCTATGGCCTTTTAAAACACATTCTGAAATAAAGGTTCATTTTTCTGCTAGTTTTAAAATATGAAAGCATATCCTGATAATTCATAAAATTCCATACAACTTACTGCTGGCTTCTATTGCTATACGAAAGGATGCAGAGTCCCCAGGCAGGTGCAAAAGGGAGTTTTTTATTAGCAAAACCAGGCCTTTTTAAGCGGTTCGGCCATTATCAGCTGCATACCTTTGAAACACAACAAACATAATTCAACCAACTGCCATCACCCACGGTGTGAGCATGGGAAGAGCACGCAAAGAGCACAGGAGTGTTATGTAACCTGTTTTTCTGCTCCTATTTCTGCTGAATCATTCCCATAGTCCTTCACTGCTTAGCCGAAGTGACTCCATGCTGGTGAGGCTTTATTTCACTAGGTCTTGCATATCTGCTACGGGCTTCATTCTATTAAATTTCATAGGACTTCTCCATAAAGTTTTTGCCATGTCTTGTTGGGACCCATATCTTGTATGGATCTGATTCAGAAGAGTCTTGTGTTCCCATTTGTTCACATGCACCTGCTGAGATGAACTGATGGTGTCACCATGTGCTGAAATTGAGGATAACATAAAATATTATTTGTTGGTTTTGTAGTGGAACTCTCTTGACCTTGAAATTCTGTTTTGTCTGATATACACATTCTGTAGTCAGTTTTGCAGAAGAGTTTTTGCAGAAATATTAGTGAATGGCATGTCTTGAAGGTTATGTGTTACCTAAAGCACTCCCTATAGACATGATAGCACGGACTATGTTGCATATGCATTTCCTTCCACTCCCCCCAAGCGGAGAATACTAAGCTTTGTCCTTATTATAATAAACTTTTAATGGGAAATATATGTGTCAGTATTGTCAAGCAACAAGCAGAATTTTTGGCAGACTTAATACATGAGCTAGTGTTCTTGTTGCTAAAAGATGAATTCTTTTTTTCTTAAGAATCCTCTTTTATCCATCGTCAATTACTACATTTAGATACTTTTTGTAATAGGCAAACTGAACTATTCTGATCTAATGGCCCATCTGTTCTTAAGTCGAAAATAGCACTTTCTACCAAAAATATTCAGTGTATAAAAATATCTACATTGAATTTTAGTTGTAGGTGAGAAAATGTTTCAGCAGAAAAGGAGGTGAGCCCCACTTTGCATTTTATGTCAACTTTACTTTTTTTGCATTAATAATGGAGGATTTTCTGGCAACTTTTCTTAAAGAATGATGATCCAAATGGATTTGTTAACCATTGAGCTAAGATTTGTTTCTTATTTATTTCCAGCACCTATCAGGGTGATATTCTGCACCTAGTGACAACAAAGGGATTTTTAGCAATAGCTTCACCCGTTCTAGGGTTTCACGCATAATCTACAACTAAACTACCTCTATTCTTCAACCAAGACAACTTTATGTATGTGTCACATATTTTCGTTTCTTCTTTTAGCTTGTTATATTTAATGGGTTCACAGGCAACCATTTACTTTCTAGATATGAAGTTTTCAAAGTGAGTTTGCAAGAAGTCTTTGCTTGCAACAGATAAATCTGCAAGTGTTCTAGACTAAACTTACTTCATATGATAACGTAATTGCTGTATTATACAGTTTTAATTCTTTAAGCCTCTGATGGTGGCTGAGTTTTATTTCTAAGATCTTAACAGTCCATAAGGAACTTCCAGTGCTGTTCAGAGAAGTTGTGGATTCCCCATCCCTGGAAGTGTTTTAGACCAGTTTGGATGGAGCTCTGACAGACTTGATCTAGTGGAAGGTGTCCCACCCATGGCAGGGGGGTTGGATCTAGATCATCTTTAAGAACCCTTCCAAACCAGGCAGTTCTATGATTCTATGTTGTAACTTTGTTTTCCTCTTAATGAAAGAGAAAATAATTAAAATTTCAAACCTGTGTTTAAAAACATCAGCAAGAAGGTGCAATACCATGGAACTTCTAGGTCAGGGTTGCACTTGCTGACTAGAACTGTTGCTAGTTTGCAGGGGAGGGGAGCAGTCATTTACTTACAGCCATACTGCATTTGCTGATGGCAAAGGAGGATGAAGATTGCTTTCATTTTTCCCAGTAATTTTAAAACAAGTGAGAACAAGGTCCTAAAGAATGTATCTTTTCTTGAGTAAATTTACCCAAAAGCATATTGCCTATATATTTCTTATCTATATGGTCCTGTACTGCTTTGGTAAATACTGTTATGTAGGTTTTCTCTCTCATTTTTTATCTTCTTGTGTTAGGAAAACCTGACTTAGAGCTTATTGATCCTGGAAAAAGCTAGTGACTTTATTTAATATGTGTGCATGAGGCATTCAAACCCAACTACACCGTCCTTTTTAAACTCATCTTCAAGACACTGTAGTACTCAGAAGCTGTTCAGACTCCTGAGCTTGTAGCAGTTAATTTCTGGAGATTATGGCCATTGAAGGATGATGTAAAAAAGATATTTAATGGAAATAGTAGAGAAGAATATTCACAGACATTGGAACTTGCTAATACACAGTGTTAAGCTGTTATAATTGTCCCTTCAACAGTTTTGAGCTAGGCCAAATAGTGGTCTTTGAAATAATTTCAAGGCATAGTGTTGGAATGAGCATACACCAAGGACCATTCTCATTCTGGATGTAGTTGTTCTTTGTTGGAGGGAAAAAGAGTTTAGCAGTTTGGCCATGAGCTATTTGGTGCCAGCTGAGTTCAATACAGAAGAGCCATTCCAGGCACATTTATTAACATAGCTATAGCCAAAATAATCCAAGTGTTGTACATTTTGGCAATTTTTCCCCATTCTCTTCCAGCCCACTGCTCACAGTTATAGTGCCCTGGAAGCAAGCTAAGGATTTAGTATAAACTGGTTTCAACCCAGAGAGCCATATAATAACTTATACCTGAAATCAATAAACAGATTCTCCTTCTAAAGTAATTAATATGGTGGAGTAACAGATTCAAGTTAATGCTCATCAAGTTTTCTACTGAAGCATTTTGACAAAAACATTTCTAGACTCTGGAAATCATCTGGGAATTTTGTCTTGAGATCACCAGCTTCTGTGCAACTTTTCAGAAACATTAAGCTGCCTACCACTGACAGGGAGGGTTACCTACTAAATTCTATGACTTCCAGCAAGCTCTAGTAGCTTCTAACAAGCTCTGTCAGATGTTCCTGATCAAAGTGTGTGCCAAGCATTTGTTCCAAGTGACTCCCAATCAGGCAGGATCAAGCACCCTTCCAGCAGGCCATAGGGGGAGGTATGCAGAACTGCTGGCTCAGGACACAGTTTCCAGGGAAAGCAGCTAGCACAGGTGGCAATTCTCACAGAAGGGAGCCAGGGGCTTTGCTGAGGGCAACACACACAGGTTCAGTGTTGGTGTTGACATGACACAGGGCACAGTACCAGCAGTTCCTGGAGCAGCGACAAGGGAGTTGTGGCTCAGATAGAGGACACTATGAAAGATCTCCCAGTGATGGACACAGCCTCACAGACTTGGGGCTTCAGGGTGCCCAGGGCCTCTCATTGGTACTGGGGTCAGGGAGCAAAGCGGCTCCTTCCCTGCAGTAGGTGTTCATGAATGAACAGGTTGTGTTGCCAAGGAATGAAGCTGTAGGAGGAGACAGACAGACTTCACAGGACCAGAGGTATTGAGAAAGAAGTTCACTGGATTTTCTCCAAAATGCTGCAGACACAAGAAGCTGAAAACCCAGCTGGCAGAGGAAAAGGCAGAAACTGTGCATATTTGGATAGAAAAAGAAGACTTTCAGATGACCAAGGCTGGAAGTATGTGACTTCGGGCTCCTTCAGCTCCTGTACCCCCTGCAAATCTGCAGTTATAGAGGATATCACTGCCCTTGTAGCAGATGAAGGGCTGGGAGCTCTGTCAAACAAAACACCCAACATGGCTGAGCTGAGCAGCGGTAAGAAGTAGCTTACTGCTGAAGCAGTAAGAAATAGTAGCTCCCACCTGCTAAGCTCACTTCTACCCTAGGGAGATTTGCTGCTTTATAGCACTTAGGTGTGGGACATTGGGAAGAAGCTGCTGAGGCTGACTGGTCCTTCTAATCCCATTCACTGCTGCACTTCCATGTGTGCACTGATACTTCCAGGGGATACCCAAAGCATATCAAGCATATCTTGGCAAGAGCCAAGAGCATGGAAGTCTGGATGGTTTTCTCCTTGTTCCTCATGGCAAAGGAAGTCATAGAATAGTTTAGATTACAAAAGACCTTTAAGACCACTGAGTCCAACTCTAAATCAAGCACTGCCAAATACAGCACTAAACAATGTCCCTAAGTACCACATGTACTGTACATGTCTTTTAAACACCTCCGAGGATGTTGACTCAACCCTGTCCCTGGACACCCTGTTCCAATGCTTGGTAATCCTTTCAGTGAAGAAATTTTTCCTAATATCCAATCTAAACCTCCATTGATGCAAGTGAAAGCCATTTCCTCTTGCCCTGTTTCTTGTTACCTCACAGAAAAGACCGATGCTCACCTCACCATAACCTCCACTTGAGTAGTTCAGAGCACCATAAGGTCTCCCCGCAGACTCCTTTTCTCCAGGCTAAACAAGAACAGATCCCTCAGATGCTTTTGAAGGGCTTTAGGAAAGGGTTTTAGGAGGACTGGATTGGTCATACAATCAACACCTCGTTACACACCAGATGTGGACAAAGGAGATTCTATCTTCATAACTGTAGTACCAGTTTGGAGGATCATGGTGGGAAGAGGCAGCACCTATCTGACAAAACAGGGCATAATCAACTTTGCCAACAAGCTGACCAATCTGGTGAGAAATGCTTCAGTCAATGGGAGATGAGAATGACAGACAACAGCACACTGAGGTAGTGGTGAACCAGGCCAGCAAGCAAAGGGTGCAGGGTGATTTGAAGGGGAGAGGCCTCAGAAACAACATTGCTGCAGTGATAACACAGCAGTGGCAACCAGACCAGGAGGTTTATGGAATACATTGGTGACAGCTTCCTAACACAGGTAATTGAGGGGCTGATGAGACAAAGAAAAACTCTACTGGAGCTGGTACTTACAAACAAGGAAGAACTAGCTGGGAATTGGAGGTGGGATCAAGTTTGGCAGCATTCACCAAGAGGGTGATCACCAAAGGGAGGACTAAGGTAAATAGCAGGATCACAGCTCTAAACTTCAGGAGACCATGTATTTGGCCTGTTCAGGAAGAACCCTATGGGATATGATCCTGAAGATAAGGGAATTTCATCAGAGCTGGGGATTTTTTTCAAGAATTAACTCCTCCAAACTCAAGAACAGTCTATCCTCGTGTGCAGAAAAGCAAGAAATGTTGTCCTAGTTTGAGACAAATTTAGGAGAAAACCCCTTCCAAATGGAAGGCAGCCTTCACCAGCCCCTCCCCTACCAGGTTCGGGAAGAAATTTCTCAGAAGAAAGTGAAAAAACCCTATTTATTCACACAATATGCATGTAGACATAACACAGATAAAGAAACAAAAATAGAAACCAAGAAAACTCTGAGAACGATTAATGTCAGATTACAAACCCCCGAAAAGGGAGAAAACCTCAGCAGAGTCCCAGAGTCCCCTCCGTTGGATGCTCCCTGAGGCTGAGGTCTTGGCACAGGCTCCACCACCAGGCCTCCCCAGGCCTGGGGGTGCATGCGCCAGTCCTCTCTGGAAAAATCAGCACCCAGTCCCAGGAGAATGCACTGGTCCAAGGAACAGAGAAAAAGGCAAAAAAAAAAGGGAAAAAATAAACTGGTCAAAAAGGCAAGAGGGAAAAAAAGGAGAATAAAACCCTCTCCTTCTCTCTACCATGCCAACCTTGTCCACAACAGCTGGGAAGAAGGGAAGATCCTGGGGGAGTCATCTTATTTATAAACAATCCATTGGGAGGAAATCCACTTCTTCCATGTAGAAGCATAACCCTGTACTGAAAGCTCTGCTGACAACGACACCTGACAATGGGAATACAACATTGTGGGGAAATGATACAGTTGCCCCAAGACAGTTGTCAAGAGACTTTCATGGAGAAACAAGGAAGCAAGAGGTGGGAGAAATAAGACGTGGGAGTAGAGTCAGGTAGCTCATAAAGGGTGTAGGGACATTTTCCAAGCATGAGGAATAGGAAAGCCTAGAGAAAATGTAAATCCACTGCTGAATGGGACACAGGACTGGATCAAAAATAAAATGGTAAAGGCCAAAAAACTCTGTGCCTTTTTCTCCTCAGTTTTTACTGGTAAGATTAGTGGTTTCTGCAATTAGCAGGAAAGTCTGGAAGAAACTATTTTCCTGCCACTGTACAAAGTAATAACCATGCAAAAGCAATTATTTCTTTAATCATTAATTTTTTTCTATTTAAATAATGCACCTAAATGGCAAAGAACACATTGATGTTTGTTAATGTTAGGATAGTTCATTCATAGTTAGGATAGTCTGATAATGTCAGGATACATTCATTGACATATCCGTTTTTCTCCTCCTGAAAAGGTTATTCTAATGATGGATGAACATCTAAAGAAGCTCAGGATTGTAAGCAAAGTTGATAAACGTATGGTAGCTTAGATACTTTATTCATCTTAGGTCAATTTTTTTTATATTACACCATGCATCCAATAATTTTCTACCTAATTTTCTGGGTTTTGTTGTTTTTTTTGTGTGTGCGTGTGTGTATGTGTGTCCACCATCTCAGAAGCCCAATGTAACTTTAAGTAATTCCTATCCATCCATTTACTTATTTCTGGACCCGTTTTGGGATCTGTCCATCATGTTACAGTAAATGAAACAAATATTGCAGTGTTTTCCTTGTTCAGGAAGGTGTCATGGGAAATATATTATTACATCATGAGTTTTTCAGTATGGCTCAGTCACTGAGACTTTAAGCTGTTTTAGGTGCTCTTTTTTAAGGTAAAGATGCAATTTCTGTCTCCATGAAAAATTACTTAGTTTCCTTTAGATGTCCTTACATATGTTCATTATTACATTACTGATCACCAACAATTTCATAAAGATCTATTAGTAACATTTAAGCTGATTGTCTCACCAATTAAATTGCTTTTATAGTTTATGTTTACAAATAATTTTTTAAAAATACAATATTAAAACTTCAACAGACATAAAGTCATATACGGGATGGGAACAAAAAAGACTTGCTTCTTTCTGACATTGTAGAGAGGAACAGAAGATTAATCTTTAAGCACTCATGTCCCCATTAATAAATTATGAAACCCCTGTCTATAGAGAAATCCATTTTTATTAAACATAATAGTCAAACTTAAGATACTGGAAATTAGTTCCATTCATTAAATACACAGAAGAAATATTTTTTTTTTGTTTTCCTAGTATTAACCTATCATAAGTTATTCTTTTTTTCCTTCCTGTTCAATTACATCAGTCTTTCTTTGTTATTCAATTTCTGTAATACTCATGGCAATTGTAGTATTTCCTCTCATTGTGCTCATTATAATATTTCTGATTACTTTGTACATACATCTGTTCTAAAAAGGAGTTATTAAAATTGTAAAACTGATAATCTTTACAATATTTTGATTGGCCACTTTAGTATTTATATTTGACAACAAAGAAAGAATGAGAGTTTTAAACAAAACCATTATGCATAGGTTAGAGAAAACACAGAGGGGCAAACCAGGGCTTTATTCCAATTAATGAATTCTTACTCCTTTTGTACGTTTCTTCATTCCTAGCAATGTGTCGTATAGCACAAATGCAGCAAAATATATTATTCTGTCTTTGTCTGTTCAGTTCATATTGCTGGGGGATTGGGAAAGGACTTCCAAGTCTATACTGATAAACAGCAGTTTGTCATCAAATAATAATGTGAAATCAAAGAAAACAAATATCTAGAGGATCAATAAATTCCCTGGATAGGAAGTTCTTGCACATTTAAACCAAACAACTAATGTTTAGAAAGAAAAACTTTCCTCATATCCTAACTTACAAATAAATCACTTGTTAAAACTAAAGTAAGTATTTTGTAATCTTTATCTTAAAAGCTTGTATATTTCATTAATCTTGCTTGCAGTCCTGCAATAATAACATGAACAACTCTCTTCCTTTTGAAAGGAAGAATAATAACCAAAATGCTAATGCCCTTCTCCTGTTCAAACCATCATAAATAGCCTACTCCTATTGTGTAAATTTCACTTCTACAAGAGTGCAAATGAGAAAGTCCTTCCAGAATACCCTAATACAGAAAATTTTGTAAATAGACTTTCTATGCACACAAGTTATAAGTTACCTAACAAGTAAATTATTCTTCATCAGCTCGGATCAAAACAATTCATTCTGATATAAACTAAAATTGTAACTCTAGTTCTTTGATTAATGTGGGTCTCTTAGTGTACAGCAAAATCAAACTTCCCTGACCCAGTTTTTAAGTGGTATTTCTAATGTTTTTTCATATATTTAAAATATTCTTAAAGCATAGTTAGCTGTTGGACTTTTTATGCAGGGAGAAAAGTTTTTTCAAGAGATGAAAACATTGATGGTAGTTGAACTACACAGATACACAGCACAAGCAGGAAGGAAACACTGCATGGTCAAAACATCCCATCCTTATAGTGTCACACACTTTTTATAGAATGACTGAGTTTGTTTCAGCATGGAAATCTAACTGCAGAGTCATTGTGCAGTGTACACTAGAAGAAGCCTCAGGAGATCATCTCTTTCAACACCTCACCTGAAGGGTCAACTTAGATCAGATTGCTCAGGACTTGGCCAAGAAAGGCTTAAATATTTCCGTCAGTGTAGCCTACACACCTATAGGTTCCTGTCCCAGTTTCTGACCACACTCACGGTATTTTTTTTTCTGATGTCTAATTTAAGTGTTCCTTTTTGCAAGATGTGTTTATTAACTGTCATCCTGACTCTGCCCACCCCTAGGCAAAGTCTGGATCTGATTTGTGTATGTCTTCCCATTAGCTAGACGTAGACAGCAGTAAAATCCCTCTGAGTTGCCTCTTCTCTAGGCTGAACAAATCCCATTTCCTGAGTCTCTCCATCTATGATGTATTCTGCAGCCCCATGATGACCTTGGTGGCTCTCCAGCTGACTCAGATAAATGGCCCAGTGTCTCTTTTTGTATCTAGTACCCCAATCCTGGACACAGTGTTCCAAAGGTGATCTCAAAACTGCCATCAGAGTAGACACTGTCTTGTGCTACACTCTTGCTTGTGCAGCCCAGGATGTCATTGGCCACCTCTGCTACAAGGACACACTAATGAACCATATTCAGCATTTGTCCACCAAGACAAATCACAAAGCTCACAAAGCTGTTTTCCAGTTGACCCTTACCTGCACTGGTGAGTGGGATTATTCATTCCAAGGTCCGGGACTTTGCATTTTACCTTGTGGAACTTCATTAATTTCCCATCAGGTTACTTCTCCAAATTCCTGATGAGGTTTCTCTAACAGCAGCTCTGCCTAATGTTCTATAAGCCACTCCTTCAGTTTGGTATCAGCTGTGTCATTGTTAAAGGTACACACTCTTATCATTCATGTCATTAATAAAAGTGATAAAAGTGTTTAGTCTAATGTTTACCCCTTAAAACACCATTGATGATCAGCTGCCAGCCAGTCTTCATATTGTTGAGCCTCGTGGTCCATAAAATTTCCACCCATTTATACACTCCACATTTCAACCATATGGCTAACAGAAGACTATGACAGACCATGTCAAAGGCCTTGTTAAAGTTCAATATATACAACACCTAGTTCTCTCCTCTCCTTCACAAAACCAGACACCTATTACCAGGAAGCTAGTGGTTGGGGAGGCATGCTGCCTATCTCTTCTTGCCTGTGGGTATGGTTTCAGATGGATTTGTTCCATAATCTTCCAAAGAATTGAGTTTAGGCTTTGATAAACTCCTTCTTCTTCTTCTTCTTAAAGGTGTGTGTGTATGTACCCTTTCCACCAGGATCATGGACTTACAACACCAGCAGCAGACCTTACCAGTAAAATAATAGGTGAGGAAACACGGACTGAAGTACTTTAATCTTTTCCGAGTACATCAACCTTTTCCAAGTGCTTCAGCTTTAGATTAATTGGGCTGTTTTGGAAGAAGATTATACACACCATTCATGTATGGAGAGAGGAATGCCATGAGGAAAAAAAAGTACTTAGATTCAGGAAGAGTTACTGCTGTTGGAAGTGCAACAGAAGCGATGTGTACTAATAAATACAGAAGGCTGGATTTCTCTGTATTTTGGTCAGGAACAAGTCAATTTTCTTTCTTACTGGAAACATGAAAAAAAATTTCAAATAAGCTTATTTTAAACCGGAATCAATGCAATTTAAGCTTTGTCAGAAAAGTCTTTGCTTACACTTGAGAAATTCCTATTAAAAAAGAACTGATTTTGGCTATCTAAAATAGCCAACCATGCATTGCCATAACTTTGAATTGTTCTTGATACCTGAGTTTTTGTAATTGGTGTGAATCTTTGCAGTTACTTATTGATTTTCAGTTACCCTGATTTTATGTCGTTAATATAAAACACCAAACACCTTATTTTCTGACACATTTTGCAAGCTTTTTGTTTTAGTAGGAAATTATAGAATGTGACTGTGTGGGAGATGCATACAATAAAAAGGGAATTTTCCGTTCCTATATGTTCAAAGGAAGTTAGAATACCTACACATAGTAACAATACATGTTCTGTATTCAAGCAGTGTAGCTCAAAATATAGGGAGGTCCTTTAACTACCTTAGGGTGTAGATCTCCAGATCTTTGGAAAGTAGGTATTTACAACTGTTCTCTCTTTGATAGATGGAGTGTGGATAGGTTTGGTTTTGGTTTTTATTGCTTGCTTGTTCTTCTCAAGAAAAAAGCAATTTGGAGAAAATGGAACCCCTGTGTATAATGGTTTAGAGGTTACAATACTCACTCATAGACTTCGAGAATTTCATTTTAAGCCCTTCTGTGACTGATGAGGTTCAAATCCACAGACCAATGTCTGCTGAGACAGTACCCGAAGCACCTGATTATCATCCATTCTTAATGACAGAGTGAGGAGCACATTCCACCTCTCATCCTAAAGTTGTTTTCTTTCATTATGAAGAAAATAATATATTGAGTCAGAAAAAGATCATGTGAGGAAACCTTGCTCTGTAGCAGAATACAGAGCACTTTGCTCAGCAAAGGATTTGGATCCCAAAAGGGTTTTTGTGTCTTGCATTAAACAGATATTAAATAATATGAACTGAATATAATCCCCAGAGCTGAGAACAAAATATTGTACTGCTCCTTCCAGAATGACGACTCTAACCTTATTGGATATAACTTATATAGTTCTATGTTACTTTGAAAGCAAACCGTTATTGTTCACGCTGTTTATGGAGACTATTCAAATAAACAGCTTGAAACTTCTGGAGTAACTGTTCTGAACCATGAAATGCCCAAGCTGAGATGGACAAACAGCTCAAAGTCCACTTTCATTTCAAAAGACCTGTAAATAGAGGATCATTTCTCTAACAATTTCTTAAATCTGACATTTAATTTACAATGAACTTGGAGCAAGTTAAGGAAACCAATCTGGGGAAGTCTTATGCCTCAAGTGTTTTCTTTTCTGTTTTAAAAACCACAATCAGCATTTATGGTATTTTCCAGAGGGGGAAAAAAATTCTTATTTAGGTCTTCTTGTCTTCTTCTGTTGACTTTTAAAGTAGGAGGGACATGTGAGCTGTGAAACCAGTGCAAACACCACATAGTGACCCATGAAATAAGCAAGCAAAAAATTGAGTCCTGGAAGCTGTCTCTAAAGAAAACAAATATTCTGAAGGCCTGAATTCAAAGCTAATTTTGCTGAAAATATTTACCATGGACTACAGCAAATTATTTGTGAAGCAAACACTCCATATATA
>VZRZ01005967.1:1538165-1611727 GCA_013398175.1 Climacteris rufus | reverse complement strand
CTTTTGATTGCAGCTGGAAAAATCATGATAAGTAAGAACAGAACTTCCAAGGAACACAAATAAAAGAGCCCTTTTTCATCATCCAGTCTCCCACATTAATTTGCATTCACACACATGTAGCAGATGAATGTTCTTAATTTGTTACAAAGTTTCTGCAAAGATTAGCTCTGTTTTTTGCTTAATTCTGCCCNCCCCATTCAATGGACCACCCCATTCAGTACGCGGTAGTTAAATTGATTCTCTGTGAATGAGGTAGAAAGTTCATTCACTTCAAATCTTTCTATCATTTCCTTTGATTCCTCTTCCCCTAATCTCTTCATCTACCGTGGACTAAATGCCTTGATTCTAAAAGCCTAATTATAAAGCAAAAAGCTTATATTGCTGTAAATCATTCAGATTTTCAGAAGTTCCTGAACATTACCACATCCCCTGTAGCTTGCTTTTGATATTCTTCCTTCTTGTTCTCTGTGGTGAAAACAGACTTTCTGTTTTCTACTTGTACAGCACCAATGAAAACAGAGATTAGGACCACTACAGGGACATCTAAATACTGGCAAAAAAATCTAAACCTCTTTATTATGAAGATAGTTTGAGAGAGTTGGGGTTGCAGAAGAGAAGCCTCTGGGGAGTCCTCGGAGAAGCCTTCCAGCGCCTAAATGGAGCCTATAAAAAGCTGAAGGGGGACTTTTAACAAGCACATATAGGGATAGGACAATGAGTAATTGCTTTAAAAGAGTGCAGGTTTAGATTAGATATTAGGAAGAAATTCTTTACTGTGAGAGTGGTGAGGCACTGGAACAGGTTGCCCAGAGAAGTTGTGGATGCTTCATCCCTTGAAGTGTCCAAGAGAGTCAGGCTGGACAGGGCTCTGAGAAACCTGGTCTAGTGGAACATGTCCCTGCCCACAGCAGGGAGTTTGGAACTAGATGATCTTTAACATCCCTTCCAACGCAAACCATTCTATGATTCTACAATTCCTAAAATAAGCATGCAAAAGACCACCCTCCAAAGACATTCAACTTAGACTTTTTTTTTTGAGCATCACAAGCATTAAAAAAGTCATAATCCCATCTTTAATGGCATTCCTACCATTTCCCACTTTGTGACAGTACGGAAACCAAAAGGGGAAAGAACAAGAAAGTTAGTATATTCAGATGCGTGTACCTCGCGATATTTATGCTAATCACTGCTGTTGGATTCTGCTCAGTTGCAGCCATAGTGGCCAAGAAAATCAGAACTTAATGTCTCAGTATTTCCTTGTACTGTGGAGCAAGTACTCCAAAACTGGAGAACAAGCTGAGACAGACCACAGACTCAGTTTCTTCTTTCAGCACCAGGTAATAAGAAAAAATATCACTGATTAAAAGTAATTGTGAGTGGAATTACTCCCTCAGCAGATACTGTATCTAATGACATCATTGATTGAACAAGAGGCTAGAGAGGGATTTAAGAATCTTGAGTTTCTCTATCAGAAATTCACAATGACAAATAAAGTCACCTGTGTTGGTTGTTTATGACCATTCTACCTCTAGTTTTCCCTTTCTTTTAGTTATCAAGTTTTATGTCTTGTTCCATGCCTGTCACAATGGGGTAGTGTCTTAAGTCTGACAGTGCTTCTGTAATGTATAAAGTAAAGCAAAGTTTTGTGCAATTAATTTCTTTTTCACTGAGTTAAAGCTCTGATAAAATATACCAACCTACTAGATCATGTAGAGGTACTTCAATACCTTGCAATTTAACTGACATATTTTATTTACAAGTTTTGACCAAAACAAATTATCGAGTACACCGTCATCAGTGTCTATGCTATCCATACTACTTTAATGTAATAGTTGTCTGGTAAATTCTGTCTGTTCATATCCTGTTTAAAATTATTTACTGCAACAATGTAAATAGTGCCAATAGCAGAAGAGAATGTTGACAGAAGGAAAGAACTAATTATGATGAAACTGCTTGCAGCAACATTACTTTACTGCAGTAGATATGTTTCATATAAAAGTACACTTTTTATTAATTTCAAGGATTTTGCTGGAGAAATCCCGTAGGTTATTCTTAAAGAGAGTAGAGACCTGGACTTCTACAAGCTTCCAATTCTAAGGTTTCCTGGTGTGGAGTTTCCAAAAGCACATGCTCATCCTTTAGAACAGTTCCCAGTATTTAATGTCTTCTGGGCATTTTACTTTTTTTCTGCTCCATTCATTTTAACAAAAGGGGTGAAATCTTCCTTATTTTCTTGAATTTGTTGCTTTTTGCATTCAAATTTTGCTATTCACATTAGTGAGGAATGGATTTTGCCTGCAATGAACAATAAATCTTTATTTCAAAAATCTATTCAGCCTGAGCTGTTTCAAGTTTACTTGGAGTTACTAAATTTGGAGCTGATTCATTTTCCCTTTTCACTACTTAATAACCTCAGTAAAAACCTAACATTGGTATAAGAACTTGGTAAGATCAAGAGTGATGATGGTCTCCTTACAGAGAGCTTAAACTGGTGGTGGCAAAGCCTGACAGGGAAGGCGAAAGATCTTTGCCATCTCATTGCTTTCTGCTTTAATTACTTTGTTGCTTCCATTGCTGTACCAGACATTAACAGGATTATTTTCTGAAACTCACAGGGAAGGAAAGTATTATTACTCATACTTTACAGATGGAACTGGTAAATATTGATAAGCAATAAAACATTTGACCTAGGTATAATTGTATCCTAGATACAGATTTGAAATCCAGATCACATTCCAAATATTTGTTGCGATGGGCTTGAGTATAATTTGATCATGTCTTTGATCAGCAGAATGGATATTGTAGCAACTCTTATGAACTTTTTCTTATCTGTTCTTCCTGTTAAATGTTGAGCACTGGAATTTTATATCATTTCCTGGTTCATTTCATGCATTAATTATAATCTATTTTAAAATACACTGATTTTTCATACTAAATTAGGCTTGATTATTTTCTATACGCTTCACATTGTCACTCATCACAAATTTCCATTTCTAAGAAACTACTACAGTATACACAGTTTGACATAAAACTTATGCCAAAGTCTATGTGCCTTCCATCCACTCTAGGCCCTCTGTTACAGGTGGGAAGGCTTTGGCCAAATCTCTCTTCTGCACTTTTTTTTTTAACATTACTTCTTCTATTTTTTCCCCTAACCTCAACAAGCTCAGAAATGGTTCTCTATTGTGTCCTAATTGGAGAAGCTTTAAAATAGAAAGGTATATTTAATCAGCTTAATGTGTCGTACCATTTTAATACAAGTTCAGAGAGCTGTGAGGTGTGAGAGCATTGCAATGACACCTGCCAGAACCAGGACTGCTCCAGAGTGCCATCTTGTGTCCTTGGGAGCTGAACTCCCACACATCAATTTATCCCCCCAAGCAGCACTGAGTGCTGGTGGTTCTCTCATGTTTATTCCTATGTCTTGTGAACATAGTATGAATTCAGACTCAGGTTCAGACACTTCAGAAACAGATGGCTTGGAAAGCAATATCACAGAATTACAGAAAGAGTGAGGTGGGAAGGCAGCTCTGGAGATTGGCTGGTCCAACCCCACCTGCTCGAAGTAAGATCACCTACACCAGACTGCTCAGGGCCATGTCTAGTCAGGGTTTGAATCTCTTCAAGAAAGAAGAGTCTACAACATCACTGGGCAACCTCTTCCACTGTTTGATTACTACTAGAGTAAAACAAAATTTTCTCATGTTTAAACAGAGTTCCCTTGAGTTCAATTACATTTCATTGCCTTTTGTCTTTATCTGCCCCATGTTATGGTCACTGTGGCCAAGGCTGCTCCCAGGTTTCAAACTCCAGCTAGTACTTCCTTGTTTGTAAGTCCCAGCTCCAGCAGAGCTTTTTTCCCTCATCAGGTCCATGACCTGATGTGTTAAAGGTTTTAACCAATGCCTTCCAGAAGACTTCTAGGCTTCTTGTGCCCTGCTGTATTATTGTTCTAGCAGGTCTATTGCTTATTCCTGATCAGGTGGTCAGATAGCCACCATAGTGCCACCCCTTTATCCTGAACCATGCTGTCTTACTTGGTTCTTCATCTTCCTCAGGCAGAACTCCATGCTTTCCTCCTGTTCCCTCACATCAAGGACAATCATCCCTTCTTCACTGTCCCAGCCTGTCCTTCCTAAAGAGTCATTATCCATCCATGGAAGTACTCCAATCAGACAAACTATCCACTACATCTCTTTGATCCCAAGGAGATCACAGCCGTACTACTGCAGACCAGCCTCTGGTTACTCCTGTTTGTTCCCCATGAGGCAGGAATCAGTGTACAGGTACTTCACAGAGTGATGAGTATTTTGCATGGACTGAAGATGTCAAACAGGATCAGGCCCAGCACTGACCTCTGGGTGTACACCGGTAATGACTGGACTCCAACTAGTCTTCATGCCACTGATCACCACACTCTGGGACCAACCATTCAGCCAGTTTTCAACCTAACTCACTGTCTGCCCACCCAGCCCATAATTCATGCCCTTCTTTCTCTATGAGCACCTTATGGGAGGCATTGCCAAAAGCCTTACCGACAAGACAATATTCACTGTTCTCTCCTCATTCACCAAGCCACTCATTTCACTGTAGAGGGTTATCAGGTTGGTCAAGCATGGCTTTCTCTTTTTAATTCCATGCTGACTGCTCTCAATTGCCTTCTTGTCCTTCATGTGACTGGAAAAACATCTGCAGGATTCACTCAAAAGTTTGGAAGAAAGGTTATGAACTTACTTAGAAATTGCTTTTAGTGGTACTAGGCACTACTCTTTTGTTTCCAACCAGATTTCAGAAGAATTAAATCTAGAAAGTCTAAAACTCCATCTCATTGTGTGTTGTGTGACTTTAGCAGTTCATTTAGCTTCCTCGGGACAGACTAAGAACAGTTACAGCTGAGTCTGGCATGTCAGTCCCTGACTGCCAAAAGTACGGATTAAAACATACAAACCTAATCCAAAGTAAACTATAAAGATGTATTTCCAGCACGAAATGTGCACGTATATAAACCCAAGACAGTTTCAAGACCTCCACACTCTTACCATCTGACCATTGCCAGTGGAATCATTCTCTCAGAGTACAAAAAATGTATCAAGAGTATAAAGGGACCTGTACTGGGTGGGTGACAATTAGGTTACAGTTTTTGGTTGCCTTTTGTAGAGCAGTGTTTAAGATACAGCCCTCAGACAAGTACCTCACTAACACCTGACTTGCCTTCGGTTGCTTTTAATTTGTTTTGGCTGAGGTCACAGCCCCAGATGACCCATCCCATTTTAAGCTTGGAAGTTTTGAACTGTTTTTGAAGTTTCCATTCACCAGACTTTTGTGCTATCAGTGATATCTGGAGATTGTTATAATACAGGCTTTAATAGCTCATACTTGAGATTTCCAGACTCGTAAAAGAAAACTCTATCAACTCAAAGTCAGTTCTGTATCGAGTCTGAACACTGCGACTATATCAAAAATGCAACTTTTCAGGTGCTGACCAACCTGATACAGGCAGTAGGAGCAAGTTTGTATCTAGGGACAGGAACCTCTTCAGCTACCTCTGACTAAAGCAATTTTTACTAGACAGACTTCTAAATCTCTGACAATATTTGCACTCGTAGAAATTCCCATAAAGTAAGGGAACACTGATTTTCCTGTTTCTAGAGGGGAACTGAGGAACAGAGGAATTAAGCAATTTGTTCCAAGACACACAGGAAATTTGTGTACAGAACAGGAAATGAAATGAAGTAAGCTGAAGTCCATTATTTTACTCACTTCCTTGTAAAAATGATCTCTCACCATTTTCACCAAAGTAGGCATAAATTAGAATTCCCTCCGTTCTTCTAATCTGGGAAATTCTTATATAGATGCAGTACACACCTGCTTCTTGCTTAATTAATATCAAGGCAGGTTCTAAATCCTTCTTGATAATGTCCACTATCCTAATTATTGAATTTTTCTTGAAAAAGCTGAATTTAGTTTTCAGTTCCATTTACATCCCACTGTGCTTTTCTTTGTTTTATCCTAACTTTGAAGCTTAGCATTATTGTTCACAGATTTGCTCATGGAAGTGAAAAGCAAACAGACATCCCAAAAAGCAATATTTCTAAACTCACTCATTAACACAACACTTGAAAGAAAATTAATTTCATACTTTAAATATCCACAGACCCTAGGTGAAAACATGTTAGTTTTGTTATTCTTTTCTTTTAATTTTTCTTTCAAAATTTATTTCTATTATATATTAGGGAAGGATATTTTTAGAATTTTTGCCATCTAGCCCTTCATTATGGTTTGGGGATTTTCAGTCCTAGTACCTCCTTTCTCTTTATGTGTTTTCTGCCAGAGTTCAACATGTAATTCCAGACTTCTGTCATGTGGGCATCCGGTGCAGTCAGTGGACCTCTGGTTTTGATTCCTCAAAGCATTTAATCATCTACCCAATGAATTTAAAGTGTTTAAGTCCCTTTAGGATTAAGTAAAACTGGAGCATACACACAAATGTTTTTGCCAGACCATGCTATCCCTTCATCTTTTTAGTCAACCGTGTACATTGATTTATGTCAAAGACTTCAAACTTGGCTTGATTTTAGTGTTCAGTAGAGATCCATCGAACAAATAACATTTCACAAGAAAATGAGACAGGGTTTCAAAGCTTTGAATGTTTCAGTAAGACTAATATTGACGTTGAAATAACTAGATCTTTTCAATTAATTTATCTATTTATCAATCTAAGGAACAGATCAGATCACTGGCTTTCTATTAAACCAAAAGTACAAATTTCTGACCAAAACAAATATGTTTTTGTACAAGCAGCTGTCAAAGTAGATTACAAAGAAAACCGAATTTCAGCTCTAACTACTGTGATCAATACATCAGCTCTATGAATTCTTCCTTATGACATTGCTGAAATTTTAAATTTACATCTCAGATGTTGGGTACTTCCACTAGTATCCTAGCCAAAAAAGGAGAGGCTGGAAATCCTGAAAGGCTTTCTTGTGGAAATTGCAGGGCCTTCTATTCTTCTTCTCATTGGAAGTACTGCAGATAACTTGTCATGTAGTGTTTGTGACTATTTTAATTACTTGATTAGAGCAACATGTAGAAGCCCAGCTGCAAAGAGGGCCCCATGACACTGACAGTTGCACAACACACAGCTTTGGTTTCTTTCCACTTGTAGAGGAATGAGAGATTCAATGAGTGAAAATAAAACAACAACAACGACCAAAGAAGAAACCCAAATAAAATCCAACCAACTTCAACAGCGAGAATGATGTCATGTATTCACATACAAAATGGTAGTTCTTCTTTCCAGTCTCTACTTTCAAAACTACGAACATTACTTTTACCAGTCATGGGATAGAAATAACTGGGGTACAACAAATCATATATACTGGCTAACCCTTTGACATGTTGATTGTGGAATTCATGAGAGAAGCTTTAGCCTCATTACGCTGAAGAGTGAATTAAAATTCACACTTCTCACATGAAAGCACCAACCGATTGTTACATAAAGACAAGCACCAGAGGTATGGAAGTCTTTAAAGTAAGACCCTATTTTTCAAAGAGTAATTGTAGGCATCTACTTTTATAAGAGAATTATGCAATCAAAAAGCCTGCAGAAGCAACAAAAATCTGGTATTCCACAGGCAATCTTATGTTCAGCATTAAAGAATGCCTGCTTCTAGGGATAATCTCCTGTTCACTTCAACTTGATCCCTCACCTTTTTACTGTCAAGACATTTTTAGTATTTTTACTCACACATCTAATTTTCTTTGTGCAATGTGTAGTTACTTTTCCAGCTCCAGGTTTTAAAGCTTAATCTAAGGGCCAGGAGCTTAAATTTTAGGCATTGCAGCACTGGACTTACAAGCTCCACATCCCCTTATTCACTTGAGTCCTAAGTGAATTCCCTAGGATCAGCCAGGACATCTGTGGCAAAGTCAAAAACAATATATCAGTTTCCAGGAACTTAGGCAAAAGGCCATTGTTTCTATCACTGCAGGTTAAAGATTCTAGTCCAAGCTGGAATAGGGAAGTGGGGAAAAACTACCTCTCCAAGCACTTTCAAAGAGTAGTCAGAGGGATCCTGAAAGGAAACAAAGCTGCATATTGATCTTTAGTTTTCCACCAATTCCTTGATTTTTCAGTATATATGAGAACTTCACAACTGGGAGCAATTATGCACAAAAATTATTACATGATGTATGACTCAACAGACAAATGATCTTTGGGAAAGGAGGTTCTTGAAATGGAGTTTTGGCGTATGGAACTGCATAAAAAGCACTGCATGGTTTGATTGCTGGGGGAATTATATACTGGTATGTGACACCTTTGGGAAAAGTTCTGAGAAGTAGGTCAGGTGCCACGAGTCTTAGCAGACTGGTTACTTATTCATTGTGATCAGCTGTTCCGAGCTTCAGGAAGTTCAGGTCTCAGCAGCTGCTGTGTAATCAGGGCGCAAAATGCTTTACAATCGCTGACTATAAAAGATTGCAATTGATTGAGAGGGCCTGAGTTATTGTCCTCCTGTGATTGTAATATGCAGCATACAGAAAACTCCCTCATGCTTAAGTCTTTCCTTTATATTTCTAGTGTTCATGAAATTAGTTTTAAGCCACCAAGGGTTTCTTCCCCCTTTCCCAATGTCCCCACAACAATTTCTGGTTCCAATTTAATGGGTTTTCATTGCTTTTTTTTAATAAATATGTTTTAGATGGATCTAGTGCTTGTGAAAGTTGCCAGCTTATTTGATCCTGAACTGGGGGGAGGGTAAACCTTAAGCATTGAAAATAACTAGGACCTCACAGGAGGAAGAGGCTTAGAAAGCAATTGATAACTTGGTGAAAAAGAATAGTAGCGCAGGATAAAGCAGCAGATTAGCTGATCAAAACAAAGCTGAATATCCTGTCTGCCACAAGAAGGATCCCAAGGAGTTAATGGATGTCCAATATGTATCCAACGATCACTCTGGAAGACTACTTAAACTGAAAATGGAGCTGAAACACTTTGCCTGACAAAGACCACTTCTTTGGTGAAGGGCAAGAGGAGGAATCTGAAGGAGGGTGGTGAGAATATGCCTCTGCCTTTGGGTTTGTCAGTAGTCAGTGTTCCATAGATCCCAGTGAGAACTCCCCACATACCTCCCTCTTCTCACCCCTACAACTTGCCTACAGTCCAGTTTACAATCAGCTTAAATATTCTGAGATCTCACTGAGACCCTTTCTCTGCTGAGGGAAGATGTTGTTCCATAATAACAATGTGACCATTGCCGATAACAATTCTCATTTTGTTATTCATGTTTATGTCATAAAGACACCAAATGGGCAAAGTCCAATGGAAGCAAAGAAAATGTTACTTAGCATGAGATAGCTGCAGAGCCATGATGGAAATCTTCACATGAGCACACACATAACACCTCCTGTGCAAGGATATCCATTCTCTTTGAACAAGTAGGGAAAGAACAGTACCAGTTCCCATTTTAGTGATCATAATAGAGACCTGTATAGGCTATTAGGTTTGGCCCAGGTAATATACCCAGTTATTAGTAGCACAGAAACAGGAAGCTGGCATGAAATCCTAACACTACAGAAATTGCTGGGAGACTTGTCGTTTTCCTCATGAGGGCCAAAATTGTACATTCATATTTTCTTTCAATGATTTAACCATAAAATAATTCTTTTTATTCAAATCTCTTTCTAAGCACAAAAACAGACAGCTTCAGAAGAATCTTAAAATTGTTTATTTCATACATTAATAATAATTTACATTGATATCCTGGCTTGTCTGTGCTTACACATCCAGCCACTCACCGAACTCCAACTATCACTGTGTCTGACCACATTCTATGTTAAAATTTGACAGAAATTAGAAAGGTCTCTTTGTCACCAGCAGCCATACGTGTATAATCCTAGAGTTCTTTGCCATGTCATGCCCCTAGTTGTTTTCCTTCCCTGTAAATAAAAGAGGCTAGGCTGAGTAAGAAACAGGGTAGATGTAAACCAGTTCATTATTTGTTTCTTAGGCTTGTCATAGACTTGTGGCCTTATCCATAAAAAAGGAGAAAAAGGAGTAGCAAGAGACACAAAGATGTGCCAAGGAAGTGTTTGTCAGCCTAGTTCTGATTTCTCATGGTGCCCTTTATTTCCTTCACTGCTTGAAACTAAGACAGCAGCTATAACATCAGAATTACATTCCACAGAATCAGGCAAACCTTGCAGGTCGTGACTTTTTATTTTATTTATTTGCTCCTTTCTAAGTGTGTGTGTAGTGGTTTAAATCCAGTGGGCAACTCAGTCCCACACAGTCACTCACTCACTCTCCCCATGCAGGCACAGGGGAGAGAATCAGAAGAATAAAAATGAGAAAACTTGTGGCTTGAAATAAAAACAGTTTAATAGGTGAAGCAAAAGCCACACGCACAAGCAAAGCAGAACAAAAAATTCATTCACCAAATCCCATGGGCAGGTAGGTGTTCATCTATTCCAAGAAAAGCAGGGCTCCATCACACATAACAGTGACATGGGAAGACAAATGCCATCACTCGAACCTCCTCCTCATTCCTCCTTCTTCACCCAGCTTTATATGCTGAGAATGACACCATACAGGTGTAGAATATCCCTTGGGTCAGCTGCAGTCAGCTCTCCTGACAATGTATTTTCCCAGCTTTCCAAGCACCCCCAGTCTCTGCACTGGTGGGGTGGGATGAGAACCAGAGAAGGCCTTTACTCTGTGTAAGCACTGCTCAGCAGTAAGTAAAACAACCTTGTGCTATCAAAGTTGTTTTGAGCACAAATCCAGAACATAGCCCATACTAGCTACTGTGAAGAAAACTAACTCTATCCCAGCCAAAACCAGCACATTCTCCAGCCCTTCTTCCTTGCCATTTACATCATGTTCAGGTCCCACTCTATCCAGTATAACCTAGTTAACAACCACTCCCCTTGCCATGCCTTGATATAATACAGAATATCACTCTTTCATCTATGGACTACATGTAGAATGCCCATAGAGTATCCACTGAGTTAATTTAATCCATGACTTTGGGCTCCATCTGTTATGGTGGTCACTCAGAATAGTAGAGGTGGTTTGTTGTGTGTAATTATAGGGCACCAAAGCCAGCTCAGGTTAAGTCACTGCTGCACCTGCACTTCTTGTAAGGCTTCTCTTTCATTGGTTCATGTGATTCCTGTTACAGTAACTCTCATTGTATTTCCATTATAACCTCGACCCCTGGTCCCTTTAGACCAGACCATAGTGTTTATCATTGCAATGAACTTCTCCCCTTGCTCCTGCTCTGGCTTAGACTTATCCACAAACTTCAATCCCTCAGGACTGTAGCTGCTTCCTCTATGAACCCCAGTCTCTGCAGGGGTATAACTGTTGCAGTATAGGCTTCTTCACAGCCACAGCCACTTTGGGACACACCTCCTCCAGCATGGCCTTCTCCATGGGCCCTAAAGTCTTTAGAGGTCCAGTTGGATATAAGCCTTACCAATGGCTGCAGTCCCTTCAGGTGTGTACCTGCTCCAGCTTGGCCTTACCATGGCTGCAGTCAGGGTGTCTGGTTCTGTCGTGGGCTTTTCTATGTCCACACACTTTGTGCTCCAGCATGACCTCATGTGAGAGACTGGACTGCTAGTGACTAATGACTCAAACATTTGACCAGGTGCTGTGGGAGACTGGACTGTTGGTGTTAATGGCTCAAATAATAGGCTGGGTGCTGTGCTAGTGGCGCAGAGTGGCCTCCCAGCTGCAAAAGGGCATGCACATCTGAGGTTACAAACCGGGTTTCCAGATAAGGGAAGAGGCTGATCAGAGATGCTTAAAATAAAATCCCACCTGTGAGGTGGGATAAGTCCCTAGCATGCCAATATCCTTCCTTACACAATGACTCAGCTGTGAAAATTCTCCTCTCTTCCAAATGCTGACTAAGACACAGCTGCAACATCTTGAAGGGTGTCCGGAAGTATCCTGTGATCCACAACATGACATCCAGGGGAGGTACCTGGGCATTCCCACCTGAGGCTCAGCATAATATAAGTCACATGGACCTAGTGTTTTGCAGACTCTTTCCCCCTCACCATTTGATGGATACAGTCTGCAACCAACACCTTGCCAAGACTGTAACCCCTGAGAAGATGAGGATCAACAGGATGTTGTTGGAATCCAAAGAATGGTGATATTTCCCCTCCTTAATCGGTTTATCTGTCATTCTCTTTCTCTCCCCACACTCTTTTCCCTATCTCTCTCTACTTCACATTTACTCTTAAATAAAAATCCATACTATTAACTTTGGCATATGGTCTCATTTGCATCTTAATTTGGGCAAAGGCATCTCTCTAATAATTTTAGTAACTGGATCTCAACACCTCACGGACAACCACTGATGCTTCAAGGTGGACCTGCTGCACCATGGACTTATCCAGAGCCACGCATGCTTCGATGTGTATCTTCTCCAGTGTGGACTTATCCTTGGGCCACAGGCCCTTCAGAGGTACAGGTGGTGTGACACAGACATAACCACGGCCACAGAGACTTTGAAATGCACCTGCTCTGACATGGGCTTATCCACAGCCACAGGTGCTTCAGGGTGTCCTGCTCCTGCATGGACTCATCCACAGGTAACCATCCTCTTGACTCAAGTTTCCACTGCAGTGCCAGCCTGTCCAGCACAGGAGCACAGAAACAGCAGTGATGCTCTGGCCACCATCTAGCCCAGCTGTGTCACCAGGTGTTATCCCAGGCACAGCAAAGGGGGTGATTGGCAGCACAGCACTACAGAAACAGTGAAAGCAAAAAGCAGTGAAAGGAAAAGGCAGCCAGTAACCAGCACTAGTCTCTAACACACAGTGGGGCAAGGAAGCCCCATGGCAAGTACAGGAGATAATAAAAAGCCCCACAGTGGGTGCCAAAAAGGACTGTCACAGTTTAGCCAGCTGGCAACTCAGTCCCACATAGCCACTCACTCACCACACTGTGGTAGGATGGGGAAAAGAATCAGAAGGGTAAAAGTGAGAAAACTTGTGGCTTGAGAGTGAAGTGTGTTTGTCTTTCCTGCTTCAAATATGAATTAGCAGAAATTCCAGGACTGGCAAATAGCTAAATTGTGAACACATCTCTGTGAAGAAAAGTGCAAGCAGGGAAAAGATACTAGCACTGTCTGATTTCATGTGACTATATTCAATAATATTTATAAATTCAAACATGAAAATAGAAGGCACCAAGGAAGAAAAAAATCTCACCCACCCTCCCTATTTCAATCCTTTCATATCTGGTAGAACAAACAGAGCTACAAAGTGAAAACATCTGTAGATAAACCCTAAAAGGGACATATGTGTTCCACACCTAACCACAGCAGGGTGTCACTATAACAGCTTGCTTACTAGTTATCACATCCAAGTCCATATGGTGCATTTCTGCCTTAATTGGGCATTTCCATGCTTTTGTTGATTTCTGTCAAAACCTTAATGATATTTAAATATTCTTTTGCTGATACTAAAACTTTTTTATTTTAAAGAATTTTGAGCAAAAAATAAATTCCGACTAGGTGTTCACAGTATTTTAGTGACTGTAGAGATTCTCTAACAGACAAAAATGCAGTGTTAGTTTGCCTACATTCATATTTTAATGTCTTGCCAGTATTCAGCCTATACTGCTCCAAATCAAATAAACCACCGAGGCCCACACAGTGAGAGAGGGTTCATTATGGATCATGAACAGCTCAGGATGGAAGTTCCAAAGTAGAAGAACAGATAGCATCGAAATAGGACAAATAATATATCTGCCCCATGCCCTCCATGTTTAGTGCACTTTTCTTAGAGAGGATGTTTTACTTGGGCACTCTGAGGAGTAAGGATTTGAAAAATAAGTGGATTTACTAGCTTGTCTGAATGTAGAAAGTTATTTTGATAGAAAGGTGGGTAAAGGGAAGAGTGAAGGAAGTCAGGCATTTACCAGAGACTGGTGCACAACTTCTGTAAACTGAGCCATAAAAAGGTGAGTACCAAAAGAGTATGCTATGTGCAGACCTAGCTAAGATATGGCATTGATCCTACTGACTCGGAGCCAAGGATAAAAAGTTCTGGAGGAGCTGTCATGGATAAAATACAGTCTTCTAGTTTTGCAACTAGGTTATTGTCGTATACTAATTTAATTTTCTACACGCCTGAGCAACAGGAAGGTGGATTTTTTTTTTTGCTTTGTTAGCAGTGGGAGAAAAGTCTGGAGCTTTTGGATCCCAGTATCAATCCCAGTATCTCTGGCTAAATAAAAGCAGCAGTCCTTGTTAAAATATAGATCTTGTGAGGAAACACAACACAGGCACACAATTACAGAACAGTATCCAGACTCCCCCTTTAAACTGAGAATAATATTAATACAGACTTTGGTGATGTTTCCTAAAAGAAACTGGTCTTCTGTACACCCACAACAACCTTATTTCCACTTAGCTCCAGGTTCCTTCTAACAACCTTTCCTGGATTAATAGGGAAAGTGGATAAACTGTTTAACAAACAAAGAGAAAAAATGGCAAGGGTGAATAAGACAAACAATGTGTGCCCCGCAGTGTGAGGGATGTCAGAAACAGTGAGTGAGATGCAGTGTGACACTTCTTTTTCAGACCACAGTAACTAGCAGTAGACACCTCTCTCCCATACAGACCCAGCTTAGGACATGAAACAATCTCTGCAGGGAATGTTTCATGAAAGAAGAACTCAGCCATGATCACATCTTTCACAGACCAAGCTCAAGGAGTTTTCTGCCTTCCCGGTTTGAATATAAGCTGACTTTAAAATGCAAATATCCTATGCACAATTTCTTTGTAAAAAAATACAGGAAGGGATTGCAGATTTGATTTTAAAGGATCATGCATCTAACACAGCTCATGTTACAGACCCCAGATGTGGCCAAGGGAAAATGCTTATTTTTCTTTCAGTGTACAAGTTTCATAGCAAACACTAGTAAGCTTCACACTTGGGTGTTTATTCTAATTTCTGCATTCAAAAGACTAGGAAACTCACAGATTATCAGAGTTGAAAGAAGAACTTAAAACATAACGAGTCCTGATAAAACCTCGTAGATTATCCTTGGGATAAAGCATTAATTAATTCAAAATTTTAATCCCTTTTATAAAAATAAGAGGGATTTTTAAGGTGTTTGAAGTACTTGACTCTACTCTTTGGCTTCCTTTAATTCTAATTCCTGAACTTCTTAATCAAGATTTCAGAGGTTTAAATTACAGCTATTAAATAATCTGGGAAAAGAGGGAAGCATATTATTCTTTCTCCCTGTTATGTGTAAAAGAAATGGACCTTGAGGAAATGGTGGTGGTCTTATTGAATAAGCTGCAGAGTAACTCAGGACCCATGAGATGCAGCACATATCAAGTCCCTCTCCAATAAATTCCTAACCCCATGTAAGCTCTTTTTAGTAAAAACAGAGAGGTCAAAAGACATAAGATTCCTAAAGTACTACTTAGTTGAAATTTACTTGTCATTGTTCACAATAGCAAGCAACAAAATATCACAACACTATTTCAAGTAAACCTTTAGACATCTAAGAAGAGTAAAGAAATATGTATTGCAAAGAAATATACTTCAGTATCTTAAATTCCGTTCTGGCATGAAAACAGAATTTTCGCTAACATAGGTGAGTTGAGCAGTTTGACATGTACCTCCTCTGTGGACCATTTGGAAAGCCCAAAAAAGACACCTATTGTAAACACCCATGAGGACAGGAGCCAGTAATAGATGTCTGAACCTGTTTAATTTGTGAAGGGCACTCAGAATACAGTACAGCACAGCATTCAGTTCCATTAAAATACTTGCCAAACAGGGTACTGCCACAGCCTGCTGAAAGCATAGTATTCTACTTACAGGACTTGCCCTGTAAATTGAAAAGCTACAGCATCATCAGCCTGAGTGGATACAAATTCACAGCTCCCACCTCTTCAGAGAGTGCTCTTGCTGCATGGCTTTCATTGAAGCTGTGCCATTTCTGTGCAGCCAGGAATGTGGAATTTGTTTGTCCTGCAAAGAAAATTGCAAAGGGGAGTCTATTTCTGTAATCTAATTGGCAAAACACTCTGATGGAGAGGAGAGGAAGCTAAAATAGTTCTTTCCTGAGGGCCTGCTTAGAATATGTATTCTCCATGTAACAGTCTTAGGATAAAATCCACTAGCAACATTGGAAGGAAAACTGAAACATAGGGACTTTCCTGTTTCCTGTTTCCACACCATGAGACACATCTCGTTGTCTCACAGTTGGCTTCTCCTGCTTATTTTTCCTTTCTGGTCCAAGTTCTCGCAACTTTTCTTGCACAAGCACTTTGTTTTACTGGATAGGTGTAAGACTGACACAGTATAAGACTAGTCAACAGATGGTGAAGGAGACTGTCTTATGATAAAAAAGCATCTAACAATGTTCAACATTTAGAACAACCTCTTGAATCCTGAGCTCATCTAGTGGGTACACAAAGGCACCTCACACACAGCTGCCAAGAAGTATCAAAGCCTAGGGAAACACAGGGTTCCAAATACTCAGCATTTCCTATCAGCTGGTTCAGATATCTTCTGGAAGACAGTAAAAGTAGTCACTTCTACACATTATAACTATTATTTGAGTTGATAAATTTCCACCTCTGGAATGTCTTTATGAACTTTACATGCAAAGAAGCAGCAAACTCATATGCTAGCATTGGTCCTTGTTGCAACTTTGGGAAAATCAAATATTCCAACTTAAATGCTCAAATCTATTTCTGAGAGAACTAAAAATAGTGTCTAAAACCATAGACTCCATAAAAAGACAGGAATGCCTGCTGAAGTGAAAATTTCAAGCTGGCATGAAATTTTCAAGTGCCATTCCTAAAGAGAAGAGCATTTTTTAAATCCACTAAATGGTAGATCTTTAGCTTCAGGGAAATTCATCTTGTATGCCTTACCCTCTGATGGTGCTATAAGCAAGAAAGTGCTATTACAAATGACAGTTATAATCCAAATTCTAACTCAGAACTACAGCCATGATCTGAAATCTGTGCAAATCTTCAGAGTTTTGTATGTAAAGTCCCATGAGGCTCACAAAGCCTCAGAATATTTTACAAGAAGGAACTGTTCCTCTCATACAATATTTGCTATATTATCTGAAATACACTGTCCCATTTTGCAATTTGACACTTAATTGTCATGTTTTTCTCCATTACCTCTTCCTATATTACCTAGGCCACAAAAAACATCCGTCATATTCACACAGGAGAGCTTGCCAAATAGAAGTGGCAATGGGACATTTCCTTGCAGCACTGGTTCCTGAAAACCTGAACTTGCCTGTTCTCAATTTTCCTGTTCTCTTCAAAGTGGCTCAAACTGGAAACTGGTGACAGCATTGAGTTTCTGATGCCATAGGTCCTAAAGCTGAATTAAAATATTTAATATCTCCATACTAAATGGAAAGAAAGTAAAAGCTGTTCTCGTTGATACTGGCTATAAATAAGGCAAGATTTGGAAGTACAGGAAAAGAAACAGTTCAGCTCTGGCCTCAGAGAGTCAAGATATCAGAAATGTCTTGCAGGGGTCTGTTCCTCTGAGCTTAGAAAATCTTTTGGCATCTGAAGCCACTAACTTTAGCTCTGGTTTTAGCCATGTTGACAGCATGGATCCATCCTCATCCTGGATATTTGGGGCCAGAGTATTTGGGAAAAGTTAAGCTTCACCAACAGGATAGCATATGACAAACATTCATCAGATATTTTTTCATATTACATTTATTATGTTTAGATTTGAGATATATCTGTGTCCCTTTGGAATTCTAATTGAATAAGACTGTAAATTTACATGTAACTGTATTCCTTTTTAACACGTTACAATTTTGAAATAATTTTATATATGACATTTGCATCCTCCTTATTTCACATGTTTAAAATATCGGGGTTGGTTATTGTTTTTGTTTGGCATATAGAAAGAAGTAAAAGAATAAGGGGTGGAGTAAAGGACAAGGAGGGAGAGAGAGAAAGAGAGAGCAAGCAGAAGAGAAATTTATAAAACAACTATGTCTTTACAAATAGAGGTCACAATTTAATCTCATATTCAATCTTTCCTTCAGTATATTTACAGAATTGTAACATTGTACTTTTTATGGTGTAAAAAGATATTAATTCCAGCATTGTTGAAGTGGGAGGCAAAGAAGGATATTCTGGTTTCAATTAGGAAAGACAGATATATAAACAGATTTTATTGGAAGGTCCTGATAGGAACAGAAGAATGTGATACTGATGGACACAGGGGACTCAGACCTGCTCTTGTTCAAACCATTGGAAGAAACTTCCATTGGCTTCAGGGCTCCAGGATCCAGCACATGCCTAGGTCACGAACAGGTTTAGCAGGCATGTTAAAATGGCTTTGGTTTCTGAGTACTGATGGCTCCATCCCCAGGAATCTGGGTCTCACTGCCATTACCCACAGTCAATGGCAGCCAAAGGCCTGAGTTTCTGCCTTAAGAAGGTTGAAGCCTTGCCATAAATACTTTCCAGAGAATGGCAGTTATTATGGCAACAGTGTTCCCATTGCTCTAGTTAAGGTTGTGTCAGCATTTAAATTATAAACCCCTGTTTTCAGGGGTTTACATCTTGGCTATAAACATTTGGCGAGAGATGAAAATTGGCATTCACTGCCCTATTTTTTTAATAACAAAACTTGGAGAAAATCAGACCAGTTTTTTTATACTGCAAGAGGGAAAAGAGTTGGAGGCTTGTTGTGGGCAGTGAGGTGCGTTTTGGTGTACATAACGCATTTATACACAGAGATGGAACGCATGTATATTCCTAAAATGTAACATTTGCTCTGTATTTTTTAATGAAATTTTGCTGGGCACTGAGAGATTTGTTTGTTTTAAAAGTATTTGTGTAAGACTACTAAAAACAAAATGAGAACACTGCAACTAATATTTCCTATTAACTGTATGAGTTTTAATAGGGAGCAATGTGCATCAAAAATACATTTCATCAAAAATGCTAATATTTTTGCCCTTTGTAAAGAGGTTGTCATGCTTGCTTCTATTTTTTCTTGAGTACAAATAGTCCTTTATTAAGCTGTAGAAAACGAAGTGCATTTACCTGTAACTACTCTTACTTAAGGTGTCTTAGATGATATTTCCACTTTGAGTGTCCACATATGGAACTCCACTAGCCAAAGAATTCATCCTTCAGCAGAAGACAGAGGTGCATGCTCCAGCCCTGATCCTCTGTTTGCTAACCTCTGGCTCACAAAAAGGTGGTGTGTGTATATTGCTCTCCCTGAGTTTCTCTCATTCTAACAATCCTTTGAAATCCCTCTCTATTTCTCTCTGACATGGTGTTTTTGAATGTGTGTGATTGCAGTTTTGATATGTATATTATTACCTGGTGACTGCGAGGAATACTCCCCTGTGAAGTGCAATTTTCCTGAAGGAGAGTTTTACATCTCTAATGATGTTAAGTCAGACCAGATTCACAGAACCACATCACTGGATATGCAGTACTGCTGGCAGATGAAGGTACCTGTGGCCCATGCCACAAATTGAAAATGCAATATGAAAACTCTGGCAGGAGAGACAGTTTCCAGTGCTCAGTGAATGTTGTGAAACAAAACAATTTCAGCATTCCCAAGGCCAAAAGGATTATTATTTCCTTATATTACAGATACAGAAGGAAAGAACTGGTGAGAGTGACACATCTACCACCCTAGGAAGACCTAGACATACGTCTAACAGTATATCTCAAGTAGGCAGCTTCTGAAAGAACACTGAAACCTCCTGTTTCAGTTTAAAACAGAGTATGTGAATTTGAAGTCCTTCCAGGCTTGGGTGACCAAGGCAACTTCTCATTCTCTCCATTTGTAATCCACAGTTTCAATGTGGCCAAGTTCATCCACCAGAACAGCCAATGTATCAGGTCCAAAACTGTGGTCTGACATACCTTACGTTTATCTGCAGATTCTCCTAGGGAAATGGATGTTGTGTCAAAGTTACACCACTGTGGTGGTGGACAAGTATGAGTTTATATAGGTGTATTGGCACTGACTACAGGAATAAAAAGGCCTGGAATTATTTTTTCCCATTTCTGAGACCAGCTAATTTGTATGTAGCTTCATGGGAAATCACAGGCTTCAAGCTGAGAGACCACTGAAGGAAGCTACCCATCTGAGCAATGAAGACTTTATTACACAACAATAGGGGAAGAAAGAACAGAAGTCTCCTGTAGACACTGCCTGGTCCATACAACCAGAAGCAACTTTGGATCTCTCAAAAACTGATCTAATTTATGAATTAACATTGCAGGTCTGCAAAGATCTCAGGAGCCCTGGAAATATCAGATCTGCATAAACTGAGGGAAAAAGGGAAGGTAATTACCACAGTTAATTTAATACTAAATGTAAATTAAAATGAAGTATTACTTTATTTCACTTCTGATTAAAAGAAAATTATTTTTACAAATGGTGTTAGCTCATAAATCTATTCTGCTATTCATTGCCTTTAATACTTAATGCACTACCTTCAGCAGTGGTCTTATGGGTCTGATAGGCCTGTGACCACAAAAAATAACCATCACTATTTTCCCTTGAATGGATGAGGATACACCCCTTAATCACATCTTTAGAAATTATATTCTTGGAGAAAAAAGGCTCTATGGGATCTTACACCTCTCTCATCCTTAACAATTTTCAGAGAGTACAGAAAGGTCAATATGATATTGAGTACCAGCTCATTATGAGATATTATTGAGCATGATAATTGTTTGAGCTCTTCCATAACGTGACTATGTACTTCAATGCATATATTAATGAATAAGCCATTATTTAAATGCCAATTTGTCTCTGACTCTTATAAGTAATAAGCCTCTGAGTACATAAATTCAGATAAGGCTCTTTAATGTAATGTATAGCACATTATTTCATCTAGTGAAATGAGAGAACAAGTATCAGCTAACAAAATAGAAAATTGTCAGGGTTTTTTTCCTGAGGCTGTGGAGATACATTTTTCCTGTTTATTTTTCCTGTCAGCAAAAGAAAGGCAAGTTGAAAAACAAAACTGAGCCTGTCTGGTGCAATTCAGAGCAATTAGCACCACTGAGATAAAGAAAACTCTTATTTATTTGTACTGACACTCTGCTACTTCAAGGAAAAGCTTCACTGAACACCAAGGCCTTTTTCTATTAGGTGGTCAAATAAGTCCATCAATCTCCTGCTCTAAAGAGTGTCCAATATAGTTTCAGAGAAGATAAAAAATGGGAACGATAGCAAGGGAAATGAAAGTTAGTTGGTACCATTGATTGGAAATTGATGCCCAGTCCAGTCATTTCAAATCATGTCCGACGGCCATAGAAGAATCATGACTGTGATAGAAACTGTCAACATGTGCAGACCAGTATGTTAGAAACTGTAAACCTGCACAACACTACTATAAGAGAGGAAATAATGTAAAAGGGCAAATATGGAAATAGACATAGGGCAAAGCTTCAAGAGAGTTTCAGAACCTGAAAATGATCAAGTGAAAGATGGAGAATTGCTGGGCACATTCTAAACTGAACAAGACAGTGGACAGAGATAGAATCTAAAAGTGCATTTTTCCAGTAGTGTCTTGTATAACACAGTAGCAGATAAACAGCTGAAAAGGTAAGGAAAAATCTGTACCTAGATGAATTTAGAGAAATCAGAAAAAAACGAAAAAAATAGATATCATATAGATGAATGATCTATTCTCCCAGTCAAGAATGAAAGACATGGAAATGAGGATCTATTCAAATAAAGCCCAAAGGAACAGCCAGGTAAGAGTGCTAAGAGTCAGCCAAACCACTACAAAACTAAGATTAAAATTAAAATGGAAGGAAGGAAGGAAGGAAGGAAGGAAGGAAGGAAGGAAGGGTTACAGCCTTTATTTGACTAAGAAACCTGCAGAATGCAGACCTGCAAGGAACATAGAGTATATTCTGTGTTACTCTTTCCTCCTCTCCCCTTCTACAGCTGTACTGGTACTGTTCATATCTACAGAGTTCTTCTCTATATCTACACATCCACTCTGACACAAGATTTGAAAGGTCAGAAAAGGGTTTGTTCAAGCAATTCTAACACAACAGAAAGTGAATGTGAGTGGAGCTAAGAGAGTGGCTCTCAGTGGATAAAACTCTGCATAATAATCTATTAAATGGCCCAATTTCATCTGATCTGTGATGATAAACAGAAGAGAAAATGAAACATAGTAAAAATAACCAGAAATTACAGGTACATGGCCAGGAAACTTTGATCATGCCAACCAGTAAAGCAGAAAATATTTTACTATCTGAGTGGCAGACCACAGACAAGGAATGCTTAACAATTCACACAGTACTTTTACCATGGTGGCTTTGCAGGCAAGGCGAAGAGATGAACTAAAGAACTGAAATCATTAAAAGAGTGAAGCAGATCTACCACTGCTTTTACAGAAAACAGTAAGGATGAAAGGGAAGCAGGGCACTTAAGGGACAATAAGTACACTAATGGGAAGAGATCAGACAATTTTGCAAAGATATTAGATGTAAAATGAATAATAGGTAATAGAAGTAAAATGATTGAGATGATGGCTGTATGTGATATCCAGCTATAGAAACTCCTAGGAGAAAACAACATTCTTCAGAGATCAAATGAAAGATACAGTGTAGCCATATAAACTTGTTCAGAAAAGCAGCTTAATAAACAGTGCAGCTTTTGCAGGATTATTTTAAAACTCTTTAATTTTAAAGCACTGCAAAAATCTTGATTAGCTTTGGGCATCTAATTGCATCAGTGTACTAAACTAGCCCTTGGATTTTAGATACACAGAACTTGGAAAAGTACCAGTGTAGGCTTATATTTGGGTAGATAGATCTAAATACCAGCAGTATCTCCCAGCTGCAGAGAATCAAGACATAATTTGCCTACCTTTATTATTTGTATCCTACCCCATAGGCAGGATCTGCTAATGGCTTGTACAGCACAGTGTTTTTCTATCAACACTGCAATTTTAGGAGAGAACATAATATTAACTGAGATTGCATTTACAGCTTCGGAACATTAAATTTGTCTAGAGTAAACATTGCCTGGCATTGAAGCTAGGCACTGAGTAAACAAGTGTGAATTCTTAGGCAAGACTTGTTGGGTGTAAGTGCCATGTTCTGAAGGTTTGTTCCGTAAAAAAAATTACACTGGCATTTAAGCCTGGCAAAAACATTGTGTTCACTAATAAGTAAGATGTCCTCAGGATGTGAGTGACACTTACAAGAACTCTAGGGTTTAGGTTTCTCTGCATGAAAGATGAATATCCTTCACAAAGACACTTGTTTATTTATTTGAATCTGGTCATCATTCTGAAAGCATTTGGTCCTCAGAGAAAACAAGCTTTTTTCAGAAATCATCTTCGTATGAGAAAATACTGGAAGGTGAAATGCAGTGATAATTTCAAACATACTGCCTCTGGCTCTTTGACTGGAATGAGTATGAGTGTAATTCTACTATCTCTGAAGGAAGGACCATCAATCAGGACACTCCACCAGCAGTGTTTGTTAGGCTCATTCTTGTGGGGAGCTGAGAAGTAGGAAAGAACTTCAATGTGTTTACACTAACATTTAAATAATAGATGAACTAGGAAGATATGAATCATGGGAATCAGTTCTCCCAGTCAATGCCTGAACTGAATCATAGGACAGTTGGTTTTCATTTGTGTATTTTTGTAGTTGATGCCAAATACACAGTATAACAGCAAGTTCTACAGAATATGACATACAGCAAGAATTATACTCCATATCTTGTCATTTTTGTCAAAAAAGCACTAGAAGGAATCAAGCTGACTATCATATTTCTGGAGGTTACTTGCAAACATGGTAAGGGACAGTTTCTTTGTTGCTGAAGGCAGAGGAGAAAGAAAATAGCACAAAAGGGCAAATAATTTCCAAAAGGAAACAGAACTGATAACTGAGTAAAGCAGCTTGGTATCACCTTTTCTGAAAGCATAGGGACATTTATAATTTCAGACATACAGCAGCAAACCTCTATTTAGGACTGGTAGCTGAAAGATTATAAAATATAGTCATTCCAATATTGCATTAAAAATCAAATTATAATGAAGAGAATTACAAGTAGCCCTAACAGGGAAGATATTGGTGCCTGTCACTGCTGGATACCTGATTGAAATACAACAAATGGCAGAACACAGTAGAAGGCAAAAGTTCTTATAAAGAGGGGCATCTGCATCATTTTAAACAAGGTATAATTCAGATGAGTTACCTTCATTTTGTTGATTTTTGTTACATCTTTAATTCTATTTAATTTTTTTTAATGAGGTAATAATAGTAATAAAAAAAGCGGAAAATACAACATATGGCTATTTTGCAATAAGCAGATGGTGGCTAGAGATGGGCTGCTCTCCAACTGTTCCAATTCTTGTCCAATTTGTGATCATGAGAAGGAATAAACAGTTGTATTACAGTGGTCTGTCATAATATTTCATCTCAAAGATACCAATTCATGGTGGTTTATCAGTTATAAACAATCATTTATCACCTTCTATTTGTTGCAGGGACTAGAAATCTGTTATGAAAAGGAAATTTTCGAAAATTAATTACGTTCACTGGAGGTAGAGATAACAGGGACATCAGTGTGCCTGTGTGGCAACATGAATATTTAGGTTCTAGAGACAAAACATGTCTTCTTTCCTCCTTCAAAGGGAAAAACTGCATAAGGGAAATAAACTAATATCATATATACTTGTGTAAAATCAAATCCACTGTGTTTTGTCTTCAAGAGAGCCAAAAAAAAAAAAGATTTTTGGTGAACAGTAATGCTTAAGAATACTTTTGGAACTATTCTGGACCCCAGGCTGTCTCAGTTGATCAACCCAGTTCAACGGATCTTTGGATGCTAACCTTTGCATGCATTATCTTACAGTTTCTCTTACCCTTTTCTTTATCTTGGTTTTGTAAATGTATACCTCACCTTCTCCCAAATAGACAAATTTGAGATTTTCAGTGGAAACATCACTGGTATTTGCTACAGTCGACATGGTGTCATTTATTTACACTGAAGCAACACATTTACTATGGAAGGAGTTCCTGGAACCTAAGCCAAGGAAGACTGTAGAAGTTACACTGAAAGATGCGAGTGAAACACTGTGTATTCTTTATTCACTGCACCATGAAACATCTGGCACAACACACCTGGGGAGCCACACTCCCTTATGGTGATTCATCCTGCTGCATAGCACAGCAAGTTCAGTCTGGCATTAAATGTTAGCATATGTAGTCTGGCATACCAAGGCAGCTCACTGGAATCTAAATTATCGACAACCTCAATGGTCTGTTCAGAAATATCAATTCAGATCAACATCACATAGCAAATGAGCTAGCCAAAAATAACATGGACATATTACAGTATTCCTTAGTCGAACCAAAAAAAAAAAAACCACCCCACAAGAACTTTAACATCTGCTTCTCATCTGTCCAGATGATGTGAATTTATTACCTTTGCATCCAGGTGTGTATCATTTCTTGTTACATTTTAGTGTCCAACACTCATATGTCATTCATTTCTACGAATATCAGAATGAAAAGATCTTTCAGAACAGAAACAGACTCAGGATGATGAAAAAAATAGCAATAATACTGATAGCAAAGTTAATATTGAAAATAAATAAATTTCAGTATTGAATGCGGAAAAGATCAAATAGATGGATAACAAAGATTAATTGCAAAAGCCTTTTTGGACTGCAGTATAATAGGACTATCTGGCAGTCCCACAAATCTATATATCTTCTTGTGCCTTTTGCAGTTACAGTCCAGGCAGCTCAAAGTTGTGGGGATGATCAAACAAAGGTGATCCCATATTTGTGGAGTGTCATTTTCAGTATAGCAGCTGGGACTGTGAGAGAGACCTTAAAAGGACATACAACCTAGAAAGAACACCTGTAGTAAGAGTAAAGCTTTGGCTTCAAAATGACTTGGGGTTCAGATTTCTAATATGAAACTTTTGCCTTCAGTGGAATATCCTGGCTCATGCCATCATAAAGGCTGGTAAAAGTCCCTTAAAACTAAAGGGAGGAAGGTGAAAAAGGTGGAAAGTATAGAGGCCATTATAGAATGCCAGTGTGAGTAACTCTGCAGTTTGAGTCTGATCCATGCTGGAGTCTTCATTTCATCCTCTGAAGAGAAAATGACAGCAGGAAACTTCTAGTGTCAACCTTCATCTATTTTTCTGCATTTAGTAATGCTTTTTGACTGAACTTCTTTCCCATTGCATTTCTTCCCACAACTTTTCTTATTTAATCTCATCTTCCTTCAGCAGCTTGGATTAATCCTATTGCTGCCTGTGAAATTTCTGTGTGTTGCTGCATTTGTCAAAAATCATCCAAGTTCAGAATTAGAAAGATTAGAAAGTTACTTGCTGTACAAATATTACAAATACGATGCAGCATAAAGCAAGAATTTGTCCAGACTGAGATTAAGATATGAGACTGGAATTTACAGGGACAAGAAGAAAGCTGAAGGATTCTCCAGGGTTTTGTGACATTAGAAATCCCCTAATGGGGGACAGGTTGAATATTTTGCAGTCTTTCTGTTTTTAAAGACAACACTAACATGGATGTTTGTAAAAGGGTGAATGTATGGCAAGAGTCTCCTTATTCTTTATCCAGCTCCCACAAAAAGGCTTTACAGTTGTAGTCTATATGACTTAGCAAGCTGGTTTTCCCCTTTTTGCAGTCTAAGACAAAAGTATCTACCTATGCATTGAACTATGCACAAATTTTGTCCAACAGCCTATAGAGAGGGTCATTCTCTCTTATGTGTATCATCTTTTTATAAAGTAAATTAATTGTATAGCCCTGGATTGCAAGTAGGTAGAGCTATAGAGTGCAGATCTTTTTCTTTAAAAGAAGCGTCTTATTAATTTGCTATTAAGCTTTCTGAAAAGAAAAAAAAAAAAGGCTAATTTGACCCCCACAGGAGCCTAAGTATGTAAGAATTAAAGGATTAGCTGAGAAAAAAATTTTGCAGATTTATTCAGATTTTAGAAAAATATAGTACATGTTGTTTATATTGCCAGGAGTCTGCATTTTCACATGAATCCAGTAAAAGACCCCCATAAAATATTCTACATAGGAAATGTTTCATATATGTGGAAAGCAATCCCCTTACATAAGTTCCATCATAGCATTCTTTAGCAAGGCTGCAGGAACTAAGGAGAGCAACTACAATTATTTAGCGTAAATAAAGGAAATTTAAAAATCAGGAGATTAAAAGATGAACATTATGAGCTATGGGGAAAAAAGCTAACTTTGGGTGGGATGACTATGATAAAAAGTAGTAGGTATTAAGGAGAAAAATGCACATCTCTCTTACGGCAAATTTCACAAATTGTCACCAGCAACTTTTCACAAAACTTTAGTTTCTATTAGATTCAGTGGCCTGGAAATTTTGGCTAGGTCTGTGGGGTTCTTTTCAGGATATAGAATATCAAGGGACAGCTTATAAAAGTTGACCAGTTCATATTTACTTTTTATGCTAATTTTAACCTTGTCTAGCTCCTATGATGCAAGAGAGCAAGCAATCTGCAGTAATAGTTTTCATATGAAACTGTTTTAACTTTAGGAGATAGTACATGATTCTTTATGTATGCTTATTTTTATGCAATGATAACATTAATAATATACATTTTAAGGTTTAATTCTTTAATGTAACACGTTAACAATAAAAATTCAAGTTTCAAATGTCAAGAAAAATTATACCCACTTTGTGAATGAGAAAATTGACTTTCAAAGGAGTTCTCAAACTCAAAGATATTGCATGTATTAGCATGAATAAGACCCATAGTAATAAGTAAAAGAGATATTAATTTCTTTCTTTTGACTATTCTGAGATATGCATTTATATATAGTTCATGGTATTAATAATGATGATTAATGTAGACAATAAAAGCAGCTGGTACAAAATAGAATAGTCATAGTAAATAGACAGTCTCTTAATTTGCATGTTTGGGTCGTTTATGTTACTTTTCTGACTACTTCTTTCTACTGACCCAGTAAAATAAGACCTACAATCAGATGGGTTGATCATGGAAGATGACTGTGTTTATGGACTATAGGCAGAACAGGTGAGAGGGACTCAGCTCATGGAAGTTGTAGATGTCACTTTACAAGAAGAAATTGTCTGGGTGTTCAGAGACGTCTCATCACAAGCTACACAGCCATAATTTCCACCAAAGCTTCCTTGACTATGATCAAGTTCATTCATTATCTGTATCACTAGCAGATTATAAAAGCCTTAGACATTAGAACTTGCAGATCATCAAAGACATAATCAAGGCTGAGATGTGTGAAGACCAAAGTTTTTTGAGAGCAATACAGATAATAGAATGCACCTGTCAACATTCAACAGGAAAAAGCTATTTATTGGTCTTTTTGTGTGTGTGTGGCTACACAGACCTATCCATTGATATCTTCCTTCTTCTTAGGGAAAAAATGGCCAAGTAGTTGTTGTTGTCACCATTGTTGTCATTATTACCATTATTAGCATATTTATTGTCAAAAGTGTAATCCAAACCAACTGGAAGGAACCACAGAGTCAGAATTCTCTAACTGTTTTCCTTATGACCAGCTTGGACAAAAGCCATGTCTCTTCCTCCACTGCTCAATACACCATAATTTCATGGTTGTTATGTCTGGGGATAGCATCGGTAAAATCAAGAACTGAGATCCTCCTTGCAGGTAGACTGAGGTAGTGAATTTCTGCTGTCAAGCCCAAGGAAACCTCTGAAAGCTTACACAGATAGGCAGAAAGCCAGGTGTCAGGCAAGTGTGGTTAACTTTCTAACATAAAAAATAAACATGCCTCTAGCAGAAACTTTACAAATATTCAACATTCCACAACCTCTTCACACTCTGGTTATAAGAAATTGTCAACAGAATTTTTTTAAGGCTGGAACCTGTTTTTGCAATGGTGTATTGGGTTACATGGAAGTTGTAACTGAAGGGATGTATTCTAGGACCATCTCCATCACTTCTCGATGAATTGTTAACAATGGGTCGTTTGCAACAGCTGTTCACTGTACCTCCCACCCTCGGGACTGAAAGCTGAGCATTAGATAGGGAAGAAAGAGAGGCAACCCTGCAAAGGCAAGGTAATGCCTCCTTATCTTCACATCAATGACTCAACCCTGATAAGCAGCAGCTACTCTGTGGGACACCATCTCCGCTAATGGCCCATCAAGGCCTCCTGGAATGATTCAGAAATTACATCATCCCATTGTGATATGCCCAGCCCTGAAGGGAGGAACCGAGCATTCCTACCTGTATAAAAAGGGGGCATGGAACACACCAGGAGACACCAGTTCCACTGGATTTCCAGAGGAGAGGAGCTCCACAATCACCACTGGACCTCCAGAGACAGACCAGACCTTTCCTCAGGATCACTACTTCAACCAAGATCACAGCCATCACTCCAACAGGACTGCCAACACCATTTAACTGGAATGCTATCACCACCCTGACAAAGAAGGTGTCAGGTTGTATTCTGACTTTGTCAATTTAGGCTGGTGTTTCTGTATTACTGCCTTTATTCTTATTTCTCCTATTAAATTGTAGTTCTGACTTGGAATGTGCCACAATATATTTGAGTGGGGTTAATTCCTCTGCTGGTTTGTTTTCAAACTAGCACAAAGGGATTCTGTACTCTAGTCTGTGTCTATTCACATTTGTATGTAAAGCATAAACTGACTGACAGAGGGAAGTATAACAAAGAATTTTGACTCAAGCAGAAAAAAAATTGCAGATGGGACATTTTTGTTTTCTAAATGTTGACAATTTAGACATATTTCTCAGAGACCATACCATACAGAAATAAGATATTATTAAGATAATTATCTCCTATAGTAATAAAACTGCAAAACTGCCCATCTGCAATGGACACTGCAATCAGTGGTCTGTCAAACATGAAGGACCAATCAAAAGGGTGTAGCTGGCGTGCAGATGAAGGTATGTAGGCAACTGAGTGTACCCATACAGTTTTTTCAGGTTTCTAATCAACAAAAAGAGAAAGAGGAAAAAGAAAAAAAACAAAACAAACAAAACCACACACACATACAAAAAAAACACCAAACAAAAATACCCACAGAAATTTGCGTTAGTAAAACCGGAATAATTTTTCCAACCACATGTGTTTTCCAGGTCCTAGTTCAGTATCCATAGTCACACAGTTGAAGCCCATTTTATCACATACTCTTTTGTATTTCCCACAGAACGCAAAATAATGTAGTCTGGTATTTCTCTTCCAGCCCATTTAATTTCTTAGACTGTATGCAAGAACAATGGTGCTGCTCTGACTTCATATCACTGCAAGGGAACATTTAAAATGTAAAATGAATGAACTGAGTTTTCCCCTAAAGAAAGAAAATATTTGTATTCAAAGTTTCTGATTACCATTACCTTTATTTTGATGCCTTAGGTTTAACCCTTATATTTTTCAAATCCTGCATTGTCTGGCGTGTGTGCTTTATATCTCGTTGGTTGCTGTTCTCTATAGACATAACACTACCACTCTGTACTCACCAAGAACATTTGGGCTGCCCAGACCCAAGCTTCTAAAGGGTGGGGGGAGGGGGGGAGCGAGCTAGGGGGAAATTGTAAAGTTTTAATTGGTAAATCTATGCTGTTATGCGAATGGACCAAGTCTATAAAAGTGTGGAGAACTCGTGACTCGTCATCCGTTTTGGGTGATGCCCCAAGGAGAGGGCTTTGTCTGCCCTAAATGTACCTTTGAAGGCCCTTCAAATAAATACCCACCTTTTATGCCCTTACTCTTGCCTGGCCTCAGTTTTAGGGCTAGCCTTTTAGGCATCAATTTGATTAAATTTTATTTCGTTTGAGTTGTGTATTTGTTGGTTTTTTGCAGAAAATTTGAATTCTATGTCAAATCTAGGCTGATATTGACCTTTCAAGTTTTCTGCTGCTAAAAAAATGTTTTTGGTGTTCAATTATCATAAATTACAGTGATAGTTACCATTGATTGCCAAACCATTTAGAAACAATCAATAATTAATCTTCACATTAGCCTTGTGACAGAGGAATAAAAATGCAATGCAGGTTTCTAGAATCCAAACAAAATTAAAGGTCAGCAAAGGTATGAATAACCTGTCGGCTTTCTAGTAACTTTCTCTTGTTCTATACAGGAAAATTTCATACTGATAGTAATTTTGGCATGTTTAGATACTGCTCTTTTTCCTTTTTCAAAAATAAACTAATGAGCCACAGTGATGAGAAGTTCACTGTCATAGCAAGGCAAGAGGCACTTTCAGAATTCAGCTCAAAAGCTTTTGCTGACTTTTTGAGTGTTGCAAGCATACCAGTCTGATAACCAGCATTGCTTTCTTCTATGAGAAATGAAGAGTACTAAGATACAGTGATTCCCAGCCCAGATAATTTGAGTAGGTCTTAGAATGACAAAGACAATTTCATTGGCTTTCTCTGAGCATCCAATTTCCATTTGGGACAATAAAATCAGCATTCCAAACAGGACAAGAACTTCCTGGTCCCAGAGTCTTTTCTCCACTCTCAGATTTGCTAAATAATCAAGACAGTTTTTCCCACAATTTACCACTTCTTCATAACCTTTTACCACTTCTCTAACCTTTTTCACTATGGCACAAAGTTCCTTTCACCTTTGTCATAAAAATAAGTAATAAAAATATGTAATTTGACTTTTAATTAACAAAATTCAACACTAGAGTGTCTTCTAGAAAAAAAATGTAGAGGAGAAAGTGAGAGCAAGAAAGTGAACAAGTCCTTCATCTCTATGAAATATATGCCAATTGAGCCATAAGTGAAAAGCTGTTGCACCATTTTGAAAATAGAAATTGTGCTTCTTTTTTTTTTCTTTTTTATTTTTTTTTTTTTTTAATTAATGTTCTGTGCTTGCCGTACCTCCCTTTGGGGGATAGGACACACGGATTTCTCTAATCTTAAAGCNGTGCTTCTTTTTTTTTTCTTTTTTCTTTTTTTTTTTTTAAATTAATGTTCTGTGCTTGCCGTACCTGCCTTTGGGGGATAGGACACACATTTTTCTCTCATCTTAAAGAGCTGTCTGAAATCATTCCATTACAGGCTTTAGAGTGCTAATAAACATGCCACTTTTTTAAATTCATCTGGATAATAACTAGCTGTAGGGGCTGGTGAAACAAGAACCATATTTTTTCCAGAGTTGACTGGTTCTGAAGCTCATGGGAATGATAAATTCCAATGGAACTGGGGTTCTCTCAAAGCCTTCCTCTGTCCCATACTACCTACAGCACTCTGGTCACTGCAGTGCTGATTTGGTAAAGTTACTAATTCATCTCAGGCTATACTATTTTCCAGTGACTAGCACTTCATCAGGGTAAAAAGCTTCATTATGAAAGGAAATATTCACCAAGAATTCAGTTTGTGAATGGAAAAATACCAAGATTTCTACCAGCTTTCATGTTATATGTATATTTCTCAGAAGTAGTAAAGACAAAAGCATAACACTACATTTTTCTGATCCACCAAATGATTAGTTCTGGTGACACTGAAATACTAAGAGGTGTGAGAACTGTATCCTGACAGAATGGGGTCCAGTGCATGGTACTAACTTTCACTTAATTAAAAAAAATATTCTGATTGTAAATATTTGACTTTAGAGTTGTGCAAATGCCTTCCTCTAAACCCATCTTCCTACTGTGATCTCAAGTAACTACGTGAAAGCCCAAATCTTCAGGCTGCAGTTTTCAGCCATTGATACTATTAAAAGAATTAGAAAAAAAACCTTTTTTTCCCCTTTTTTCAGGGCCATAAGTCAGATCCCAGTTAACCAATTTTGTTTGTGATTTTCTTCAATGAGCAAACTAAACATTAGGATGAAAACAATCATGGAAATTGCAACCCCACGGGAATTTGTTTAACAAAACTCTATGTAACTTTAAAAATAAAATTATATAGAAGGTGGAATTAACATTAGGGAAGTTGAAATCAACTTTAACAGCTTGGCTACAGCAAGAATAGCACACATTTTTAACTGCAAGGAAAATCCATTGTGTGAACACACGACTATCAAGAAAAGTTGCAGATTCTCCCTTCCTGTTTTATCAAATCAAGATATGTCAAAATACAAAATATGTCTGTGTGGAACAAGAACAAAACAAACAAAGTTTAGAGTAAAAAAGTAAAGAGAGCTCATTGTAAGAGAAATTGATGTGGTTCAACAGTTTGCTTTATTCAAGTCAAAGCAGTTGATGTAATGGTCCCTTCTGACCTTAAGGGAGTCTATGTAACTATGAAAAATTCTAGTTGAACATAATAAAGCTGCTTAAGAAATATTAGAATTGTAATGAGCTCTTAACAATTAATTTACTTGAAGACTAGAGGTAAAAAAAAAGAGAAAAAAATTATTATGCACTGGCGTGATGAATGCTTATACTATAAATCAAAAACAGTTAAATAACAGATCCATGTATTAGATCTGGACTGCAAGTAAATTTTCTCTCCCTTTACTACATTTTACAGCATCTGATATTCCTTGAATCCTTAAGAGATGCCTTTTATTTCTTGTGACTCTCCATCTCTTAGACAATGGCTACCATATAGTGCAGTTCCTGAGCCATGAAGGAAACATAAAGCCCTTGCTGATTTGACAAAGCTGAGGATGTATTTGCTTTACACTGGACATTGCCATGGATTTGCACATGTAGAGGCTGAGTCACCATGTCAGGAACAGCCATATTTCAGCAAGAGTGTGAAGGGTACAAGTTACCAACTATCAGTGCCAATATGTTGCTTAAATGGTTTAAAATGTTCATTATAAGTAGCAATCTAAAAACTGCAAGTGTCTGGGTTCACTACAAGTATCGAGTTACATCTCATCTACACTTGGTAATATCATACATTACGAGAAAAAATTCTTCATTGTGAAGAGAAACATAGACAGTAAATACTTGTTAATTTTAGATGAGATAAATCACACCTTTAGATTGTGATGTCTGTCTAAACAAGGAGGCCAGATAACAAGACTGAGCACAGATATATCTATATGTGTAAATCCCATGAAGGGAAAACACAATTTGTTTGGAAATTCAAAGAATAGAATCAATTTTTAAAATATCATTTTCTGTGTATTTTAAAACATCTGCCTCTGTGAGGAATGAGTGTCCTGTTATGTTTTCAAAATGGAAAACAAACTTAATTTATTATAGTTACAGTATACCAGTGGTTTTGTTTTCAGTTTAAATTCCTCTCTTTTGTGATATTGACACGTAATGTGACAAGTGTCAGTTTTATAGGGAATAGAGTTTGAAGTGAAAGAGAGAAATAGAGACCTATATTTACTGAAACAGTTCATGTATGTGGGTTTGTGTCTGTGTGTAAAAAAACCACACCCTAACACACCCTGAAATTTTGTGCACATTGCTACAGATATGCTTAGTTCAAAAACAATTCAAATGCATTTTACCTTTGCAGAATTGAGGCTTTAGCCATGTTTTTAAAGAAAATCATATATGTAAAACAAAATGTCTTCGCATATGAAATTTAAAGTAGAAACAGAATTAAAATATTATGTACTGATTACATTCTCAGAAATAGCACTTACTTATTTTCAGTGTATGCAAAACCTAAAGATTAAAAGGATATCCTGATACATTACCATATTATATATAACTAATTACTTATACTAAAACATTAACACAGTCACTCATATTTATTAAAAAGAGAAATAGTTTTCATTTAAAATTTTTGTCTAATTCTTGTAGAGAAATATTTGACAATTACCAATTTAGCATATGTGTCACAACAGAAGTGAGTGGTTTTACATATCTAGCTAATATTTATGTGCATGCTTGTAAGCATTACAGAGGAAATTACCATCCATTCATGGATACTTTTTCTTCAGATCTTTCCTAATTTCACTGAGTGTTCTTTGTGTTAGTTTAGTGCCTGGAGGTTTCTGAAAAAAACAAGGCACCCGTATTTAGGTGACATATGACTGTACAGTTGATGGAGGCACACAGCCACCCCACCTGTTTGATGACAGTCACATGGAAGCTTCTGCAAAGCCTTACAGTGTATATGGGAAAAGGTTTGGCCAGATCAACATGACTACCGTGGTACCAAGGTTACAAGAGGCCTCTCCTTGCATATATACAAGGGGTAGTGCCAGTTCAGCTTGTCTACCTACCAGCCTGGAAATCTCCCAAAGACAGGCACGTACCACAGGCTTGCATCAACGAAATACTGAGTTTGAAAGTGGATGCTGCCTTGTGGCTTGTTCAAAAGGCAAACTCAGCCTTTCAACCTGCAACCGCAGGTACCGTAAGTTAAGACCTTACAAATTAAAATATAAAGTGTTTAATGCAGTCTTCAGGGCAACATTGCATTTTACTGTAACTTACAAAACTTAAAAAAAATAAAAACAGAAAGAGAATGGTTCAGAGAGAGGAACAAATATCACTCTTTCCTCTAAATTGATGAAAAAACAAGGTCTGAAGAAAAAACCATATCTTACCTAAGGTCACACAGGAAGCCTGTGACAGAGTCGAAAATTGAAATCAAATTTCCTGACTTTCAATCCATTGCCTCAGCCATAAGAGGTTCTTTCCTTTCTTATTGATTTAATTTATCGATTTATCTTTTTTTATTCTGAGCATCTGTTTGACTACAAAACAAAATGGTTCACTTGATTATTGTAAATAACTTTACATTTTGATGCTATTTTCATTACTTATATGTATCCTGAAAATATTTCAAATGGGGCATCAGTACCACTGAATAGGTACATGGATTAATGTATAAAGATGTCATAATGAATTTTCTTCCTTAATTTGCATATAACAGATCAATTTTCAAGAGAATATATAATTATTTTACACAGAAATTAACCTTGGGCATTTCAAATAGCATCTGTGCATATGTGCTTTATTCTCTATAATTTACATGCTATGTCAATCGCTGCTAATTCTCAGAGAACATAGTCATACAACGAACAAGCAGCATTTTGATGTCTTTTACAGAATGATTTTAAGAATAAAGAGGGAAATGGCACACAATAAAAAATGCTGCTTTTCCTTCTACTGCTCAAGATGAAGCTACCATTCTCAATTCCACTAGACCTGTAGTGGCACCTCAAGGCAGAAAACAAACATGTCAGGATTATTCACAGGCTCATCACATGCCTCACACAGGAAAGTTAGTATTAATCCAGAATAATGCAAAATCAGATCAACAAAGGCCTGAGACTGCAAAGTCTGCTTTTAGTTGTCTAAAAATGACAGACACTGAGTCAAAATGGGTGAAAATTATTTTTATGAATCAGACCAGGTATTTCAGTCCTAAGAAATGTCAATATCTAGTAAGCGTTATATCTCAGTGAAGAGATAAAGTTATTAAGTGAATCAACAAATTATATTTACCATACTAGAATCCCAAAGACTCCTCTGATGAAATAGGAAGATTCCTAAAGAGGAACAAAATGAGGAACTGGCTTATGTTGGGACCCAATTCCATTTCTTCTCTCTGAAGAACAGCAGATATATGTTTAGCTCAAGCCACTCCAGACAAGAAGCAGAAAATATGTCTGCATGGTTTAGAGATTCATTATGATCCAGGGAAACTAAAAAAATCAAATGTATCTATATATCTTTAAAGAAAAGCATCCCAGAATTTCTAATGTAGTAAGTTCCAGAATTGTACCCAATCTTAAACTGTTATCAATTGATCTGAAAGTGTTTTTTTATTTGCTGTCTTTCTTAGTTTAATTTGTTTGTTTTATTCTGTATCATATAAGCAAGTTAATCTATGTCAGAGTTGACTAATCTGGAGGACACATCAATGTGTGTTTGGTGGGAAGTCTGTTCTTCCATCTAGTGGAGGTCCATTCATTGTTCAGTTCTCGTGATAGCTACCACATCAATTAAACTTAAATATTTTAAATATTCTCTTTTGGATCTTCTAGCAAGGAACTTATCTCCCTGAGTATTTGTACAGCATGTGTGTTAAGTTAGCTTCATCATCAAGAATTTTTTTAAGCATACACAAGTAACATACACACAGGTAATTCATATTCTACAGATTCTGGAAAGAGACAAGAGAACACAGCACACAGAGATTTCCTGAAAAGATCTTCATAGCCATTTAGATAATTATTAATAAGAATTTAAGATATGATGAACTTACCTGCCTTTGCTATTTTTGCATTCGACAAAGGAATCACAATACCTGAGACTACTGAAAGTGTGAAAAGGAGCCTTTGACTCTGTTAGGTTTTAACACCAAGACTGTTCAGAAATAGATATCCAGGATAAGAGAAGGCTCTAGGGAAACTTTCAATACTTAACGGCAGCTTGTGAGAAAGATGGGAAAAAACATTTTAGTAGGGTCTGTAATGATAGGACAAACGGTAATGGTTTTGAACTATCACAGGGTAGATTGACATTATATATAAGGGAGGAATTTTTTGCAGAGAGGGAGCTGAAACACTGTCACAGGCTGCCCAGAGAGGTGGTAGATGCCTCATCCCTGGAAATATTCAGGCTGAGGCTGGACAGGGCTCTGAGCAACCTGACCTAGTTGAAGATGTCTCTGCTTACTGCAGAGTGGAGTTGGAACTAGATGATCTTTAAAGGTCCCTTCCAAACCAAATAATTCTATGATTCTATAATTGATTCTATGATATGTGTCCAATTGCTATATAATTTAATAATCTAACAAAATGGTTAGAATATTTCCTAGTTGCTTTAAGCACTAATAGTACTTTTTAAACCTTTATGACCTACAGGGATTCTGCTGTAACATCCAGGGGGAAAAGGAAGGTACTTGTATTGAATAGTTTGTCTGGAACATAACACGTGTTACCGCAATAAGAACTCTAAGAACAAAAAGATTAGAGAAGACCTAGAATGTCTTCAGCCTTATATAGGATAAAGAATATTTATATAGATGTACTCAGTCTTCTCCACAGGACAGACAACTGCACATATCACTACAGGAGACAAGTCATCAGGGAAAAAACTTGGGCCAGATTTTAGGGGAAAAAAGAGAATTTATCATCTCTGGAAGGAGAGTCAGGTAACTTGGGAGGACTGCAAAGCTGTAATTAGGTCATGTAAGAAGATTATTAGAACAGCCAAAGCCCAATTAGAACTTGATTTGGCCACTACAATTAAAAACAACCAAAGAAGTTTCTGTAAATTTATTGGCAGCAAAAAGAGAGTCAAGGAGTGTCTTCATCATTTGAAGATGCAGAGAGTAGAGTAAGGGATGAGGAAAAGGCAGAAGTACTTAATGCATTCTTTGCCTCAGTCTTCAATATCAGGATCAGTTGTTCTCAGGATACCCAGCTCCCTGAGCTGGAAGTTGCTGATGGGGAGATGAATGAAGCTCCCACAATCCAGGAAAAGATGGTTAGTGACCTGCCTTGCCAATAAGACACTCACTATGGGCCCTGATGGGATCCACCCCAGAGTTACGAGGGAACTGGAGAAAGAAATTGCCAAACCACTCTCTAATATCTACCATTTAACCAGGTTAACCAGGAAGTTCCAGATGACTGGAAATTTGTTGTGGTGCCTCTGGGCATGGCTTGTGACTGGGCCCAGCCCCGCCGGGCCAGGGTTGCCGGTCCTTCCTCCCCCCCCCGCGCGGTGCTGGTCCTTTCCCCCCCGCGCGGCAGCTGGGGTGGTGCAGCCCGGCTGGCAGGGGCTGTCCCCGCCCAGGGGAACAGCTCATTGGTTCCCATGCCAGGTGCAGACAGCCGACTGATTGGCCGGCGCCCCTGTCAATCATTGTGGTCCTCCGCAGTGATTGGCTCTCCCGACTGCCCTCCCCTCGCCTCCTTCTTATAACACGCACTGAGCGCCATTTTGGTATCTTCTCCGCACCATGAACCAGTGAATAAAATCCTGCTGGCGATAAGCGGAAAAGAATCCTTTCTCGTCTCTTTGCTTCCCTGCATAAATTAAACCGCTGTGCGTAAGCTAAGCCTAGATCTGCGGGAGTCTTGATGCACAGCTCGCCTCCAGATCAGAGACTAGATAAGGCCTAAGTCGCATTATTTAGGAAAATGAGACTGACGCAAGGGACTCCGAGTTACTCACGCTCTCTGCCCGCGGCAGAAATTGGCAAATGTAACACCCATTTACAGAAGGTTTAGAAGGACGATCCAGAGTAATACAGGCCTTACCATGGTTCCAGGAAAAGTTATGGAAGAGATCATCCTGAATACCATTACACAGCACATGCAGGACATTTCAACGTGAAAGGCAGGTTGTGGCATCGTGCATGGCAGCAGCTACAGCCCCAGTGACTCAAGACTGGTGGGATCAGTCTGAGCCTGCCACTGTATAAGCCACACTCCCCGGTTAGGGTGAGCTTTTGGGTTCACTCCTCCCCTCCCTCTCCAGCATCCCTTTCGGTTTAGTTTACATGCTGCAGTTCATTGGATAGTTTGTACATGACTTCATGTTCTGTATAAGGTTAAGTTCTGGAAACTTTGTTTCTGTTTTGTTCATTATTGGTAACATGTAAATTCTTGTACCCCTATTGGTTACTTACCCCTGCTTGTATCGCTATAAATATCCCTCTGCACTCCATTCCCCTGCCTTTGGTCCCTGCCTGCTTCAGCTCTTCCTGATCCTCGCACCACCTCTCCTGGATCCCTGGACCCTCTCCTGCCTTCCCTGCTGCTTTCCCTGGAAATAAAAAAGCTGGAAGTCACACCAAGGCCCTTCTCTCAAGCCTTCATTCTCACTGGTGCCAACAACATCGGCTTGGGGCTCTCTCACCTCCAGAGGAGCCAGCACTAAAAGAGCTGCTGGAGGAAACCCTGCGTCTGGGGTGACTGCAAGTCGCAGCCCCCGCTCTACCAGGGTCACTCCCAGACTATTGCTGGGTGGCCTTGAGCAGGCCCCAGAGCCAGCGATAGCAGGTCCTGCTTGTCTGACCAGATCCCCTCCTACAACAAGGTGACCCAATTCTGTAGGTGAGGAATGGCTGTGGATATGGCTTATCTAGACTTCAGTAAAGTATTTGACACCATCTTCCACACCATCCTCCTACAAAAACTCTCTGTGTTTTGAATGGGTAGACTCTTCGATGGGTAAAAAACTGGCTGGCTAGCTGGCCAGGCCCAGAGAGTTGTGGTTAATAGAGCTAAATCCAGTTGGTGGCAGGTCACTAGTGGTGTTTCCAGGGCTCAGTTTTGGGGGCAGTTTCACATCTTTATTGATGATCTGGACATGGGGCTCAGGTACAGCCTCAGAAAAATTTGCAGATGACACCAAGTTGGGTGGGAGTGTTGATCTGCTCAGGGGTAGGAAGGATGTAGAGAGAGACCTGGAAAGACTCAGTCAGTGGGCTGGAGACAACTGCAGGATGTTCAATAGGGTGAAGTTCCCAGCATCCTGCACCTGGGTTACAACAACCCCATGAACTACTGCAGGCTGAGGAGGAGTGGCTCAAGTGTTGTTCAGCAGAAAGGGACTTGGGGGTGCTGGCTGACAGCCAGCTTAATAAGAGCCAGCAGTGTGTCCATGTGGCCAAAAAGGCCAATGGCATCTTGGCCTGTGTCAAGAATAGTGCTGACAGCAGGACCAGGGAAGTGATCATTCCTCTGTACTCCTGTACTCGGCATTGGTGAGGCCATACCTCAAGTACAACATTCAGTTCTGGGCCCCTCACTTTAAAAAGGGCATGGAGATACTGGAGCCGGTCCAGTGAAGTGGAATAAGGCTCATGAAAGGTCTAGGAAACATATCTTATGAGAAACGACTGATGGAGGTGGATTTCTTTGGTCTCAACAAAAGGAGGCTCAGGAGGGACCTCATCGCTTTCTACAAATACCTGAAAGGAGGGTGTGCTGAGGTGGGGGCAGTCCCTTCTGCTGTGTCTGCAATGAGAGAACAAGAGGAAATCATCTTAAAATGAGGCAGGGGAGATTCAGATGAGATATTAGAAAATAAATTCATCACTGTTAGGGTGATTAGGCATTGGAATAGGTTGCCCAGGGAGGTGGTGGAGTTACCATCCCTGGAGGTGTTCAGGAGGCATCTGGACCTGTCACTGGATGATCTGGTTTAGTGGTTTAAGAGGTTACAGTGGCAGTGTTGGGTGGACTGTTGGACTGGAGGATCTTAAAGGTCTCTTCCAAGCCTGATAATTCTATCACTCTAGGATGAAAGTGCCATCTCGACAGTCTGACAAAATGAGGAAAAGGTTAATGAATCCAATCTACATCTTTTGTTTCAATCATAAAAAAATTAACTACTTTAAACCTGAAGATAATATCGGTAGATAAATGGATATTGTTTTTCCTGTGGAAGTACAAGGATAGCAAAACATGTATTACCCTGAAATTTTCTTGATCTACTAATCTTACTACTTTTTGTACAAGACTACATTTTTACTACTCTGTGTGAGAGGCCAAGTATCCTAATGATTGCTTGTAGCATTGTTCCTGTTTATAAATGTCAGGTAATTCAGTAAATTAATAGAAATCACATGAGCTTTTCAGATAAGCATTCACAAAGATCAAAACAGTAACATATATGGTTGCTTCAAACAAACTTGTGAAAATCCACAGGTTCTATCTGTTATAAGTGCTATTTGTCAAAGAATGAAAATAATGAAGAAAAACAGAGAAATCATCACTTCATAAAAATCCTTAATCCATTGAAAGAGTCAGAGTTGGTGTTATTAATTATAAAGTGAGAAAATACAGTTTATCTTTGCACTTACCTTAGAGAAGAAAAGGCATGGAACATCTGATCCTTGTACAGAAAACTGAAAATAGTTCAGAAAAACTAATCTTCATTTGCTAACTGTTTTTCTGTTCTTTGCAGTCATTATCTACAGTAATGGGCTGAGACAACCTTACAGGAAATTAAGATGTACATTTGAATCATTGGTAAATGAGCCATTAGGTAATAGACAACTGATTTGTTCTGCTTACACATTATACAGAATACTTCACTTCTAGAAAGGAGATGAAGAATTAACTGTGAATTTTCTGGTATTTGTATGTATTGGTGAACTTTGCTAGAGCATAGCTTTAGTGGAGTTTTTTTGTTCATTGGTCCAGGAGAGTTAAGTAGAAGCATATACTATATATATCACACATAATAATGACTGTAGATATTTTGATCTTCTCTGTTGAAGGCCTAGAACATGTATATGTGAAATAGAGGATATCACATATTACCTATGAACATCACAAAGGGTGGGTGATGATGACAGAGTGTGGTGTGTTTGAAAAGTTACTTTAGGTTTAAAATACATTTCAAAATGGTTGAGGATTTTGGCGACTGGAAGATCCTTTACTTTTGCACAACCACATACCACATCAGGGAGAAATTAAGCTGAGAAATCATATTGCCAAGTTTCACTTCTACATACACTGAACTAAGTTTATGTTAAGTAACATCCTTGTACTTGTAAGGAAATAACAGGAGACCCTTTTCTGAGAAAAGAGCATTTCTTTCCCATTATGACCTCTTTTGAAGCAGCTGCTTGACTAATGAATTTGTACACATCCCACCTCCAGCCTTCCCCATCCCACTTTCCACATGTGTTTTCATTACCGAGAAGTAATTATAATAAAAAGTGCAAACCTCAGTGAAAAGGAGATGGGATGTGACAGGTGAAAAAACCCCAGATACACCAGAGAACTCATCATCTTACCATTTCTTCTGACCTTTCAGCAGTCACCAGACCAAATGAATAGCAGAGTAAGGTCAACAGGTAGAAACAGATACAGCAGGAATTACTTCATTCATGGATCTTGAAGGCTGGACAATTTGAATAGAGCATTGTATAGATAGTTTTCTTAATGATTCATCAACATATATGAAAAAAAAAAGTGCATTCCTTTACAGGAAAGATTAATTTATTTGTCAGTGTCCCATTATTGGGGCAAAGAATGGATCAAATCTGTTGGTTGTTCTTCCACTAAGAGCATGAAGAATGTATACAGACTTTTCTAAGAAAAAAATTATGGGGATATTTGCAGCACTTATTTTCAAGCATTTATACTACACATCATTCTGCCTAAACTCTCCCTAAATTCAGTTGCATGAAACCCTCCTGTAGGCAGGAATTTTAAAGTGTCTTAATTAGATTTCTGCTCTAAACATCTCCTAGATAATTTTCCTGCTATTCAGTAGAAATCTCACTCCAAGAGCCTAATACCAGATAGTTATGTTGATGGACTAAATCAAATAGGTGAACCAGTCTTCTTAATTATTTTCAAGAGTTTATGATTATTTAAGGACAAAAAAAACCTAATAAACTTTCCAAAATATATTTAGTAAATTACTAATTATATAATTTTTATGACTATGTGGAAGACTGGGCTCTGCAAAGACCCTTTAAAAAGAATGCTTGGAATGAAGATGCATTCACAAGATGAATCTAAGTACATTGTAAAATCATTCAACAACAAGAGAAACAGGTCTTAGATATCCAAAAGAAACAGAACACTCATTGCAGAATTGCAACAGAATGGAATCTGATTTTAAAATAGCTTTTTTATCATAGAAAAGGAAAGTCCAGAAACTGGGTGTATTTACCATTTCAAGAGACTACAAAAGCAATATATTGAAGACTGCTAGAAAGCAGTCTTTCTGATCACTGCCACTGGATATCAAGCCTTTTGATTGGAAAGCTGGCAAAAAAAAATGGGAAGGAAAAGAGGAAAGGGAAGGGGAAAAAAGAAAATATAAAACATAATTATACCACAATACAACAATTAAAAATTAGACACTGAAACACAGAAAGGTCAACCAGCTTGCCCCAAACAACTCACAAACCCTGTGCCACAGTCACTGCCAGAAAATAACTTTAGTTCGTTTACAAGTTCATCCCTCTTTTTAGAAGTCCAGGTTTAGATTATGTTCTTTTGCATTTCAGTAAAGAATTCACATCTTGTAATACTATGGAACTAAATAACACAAATTCAGCCAAATTTAACCATTTCTTCTTCTCCTTTTTACATCACAAATCTTTTAGTTATAATAAGTAAAATCAGTCTGTCTGCTCACACTGAAACCCTAAGTAGTCAGTTGGAGAAAATGTTTACAACTCAGCATAGACCACTGAAAATAGCAAGCTTTAATAGAAATGCTGACCAGCCTTTCATGCATAGCTCTCAATAATGAAAGATTCTTGTCTGGCTTACTCTCTCATTGCCATCTAACCAATTTTTTTCCATTCATTAATGGAACATCATATAACTTAACAGAAATTAACATACATAAAGAATGTCATCCAGAGGGATTTCTGGAACAAAGGAATAGTTTTCTATAGTTGGCAGTTTTGGTAAGGGCTCATTTTCTAATCTACAGTAGTTGTTAACTTCACAAAGAAACTAATTCTCTTTCTTCAGGTTTTTAACCAAATGCCCCATTTTTGGCTTCGTGTCTTGGGCTTGTGGATGTCTTAAATAAAAATTAAAGCACGAAATCCCACCCTCCAAGTTTCTGATTGCTTTTTATAATAGCTCAGTCCCTGAGGGCCTCAGCTTGTTATTGGAATTGTTTTCTTTAATGGGTATTTTGTGCTTTTCCCCTGGATTATTTTACTTACTTGGAGTGGTGAATGCATGCCAGTTCAAAAATCAAACACTGGGGCAAATGCTACAAACACATTGCCCAACATGTGGTCAGCATTTAGACAAGTATAAAAAGCAGAGAATTATTCTGAGCACTGGAGAGAACACTCTTAATTCAGTGTTACAGCAGATAAATTATCTATCTCATGATTTAGATTATGTTGACAGTTTCATTATGTATTTCCAGTGCCCAAACATATAATAAGTGTTGTAGGTTTGTCCCAGTTCAGTATAGAAACTAAATCTTGCCTTCAGATGAATGCTGAACAGGCACAATGAAGGGCAGATGTGTTCTATAGGATCTTGGCACTGTCAAGACACAACATTTGAACTTTGAATTTATTTCAAAAGCCTGAATGCTTATTTAGCTGACACTTGGGAGGGTGAGAGAGGGAGAGGATCTGATTCTCCTCTCACACATGTTTAAGCCATTGTTAGATTTCTGATTTAATTAGAGTTACATCTGATTTACATGGCTGTCAGTGATGGGATACAGTCTATACAAAACTGAATTAGAAATCTAAGGAATATTCTGCCAGATTTCTGATGCTACACCCAGCAGGAGACTATTGAAGTTACAAACTGGGAAAATAACTTCCTAAAGGAAGACAGATCAAGAAACAATCCAAAGGGATGGTGGTTACTGAGTTCCTAAAGGATCAGATTTAGGCCTGTGTTTGATGAAATTTTTTCGAGGGTAGTGCCTACGTTGTCACAAAGTACTTTATTGAGGGCTATACTGAATTCAAAATATTTTGGCACCTCACAATTCCTCATGGTCTCTTATCTTACCAAGTGCTTATACTAAGCTTGTCTGCATCAATCAGTCTTTTGTAAATAGATACTACTATTTCAATTTTCCTCTATCATCATTCCCTGAAAAAATCATCATAATATGTTAAACAGTAATGTATTCTTTTGAAATGAATCCATAAGAGTTGAAGTTTCTAGGTTATTTCTTCTTTTTAAGATATTTACTTCATCCAGTTTTAGGCACAGCCATCTAGTACCCCTAATTTCTCGCTTCAGACAATGGAGAACAGACTTCACTTGAGAATTATTCAAAAATATAAGATTGCTGGTTTAAATAGCCTTCTAAAAGATCTGTCTCTCTGCATTAACTGGTTCATTTGCCCACATAATTAGGCATCTGAACTAGAATTTTCTGACTGCGTGATGCTGCCCTTAATCTGATGTTACAAATTCTTGTAACTTTTAATTTCCTGCACAAATTCATTCATTAAGTTGCTTTTGTTACAAGAATATGTATTTCATTTCCTTCAACTGCTCTTTGGAAGAAAGCACCTTATTCATTGCGTTCTCTTAGTCACAGTCTAGTTTGCCATGTTTATGGTAAAGTTGGTGGACTTATTGGGTGAATAAAATCAACTTTATATTTTTGCTTTCTAGGACATCTCACTTCAACCAGCTTTAAAACATTAGGGATCACTGTGATAGCATTCTTCAAGCCTGTGTGACATTGTCAGGAGAGAACTTAGAGGTTCTGTGGGAAGGGAGCAATCACAGTTAGGCATTCTTAGATTGTTCAGTAATTTTAAGAAAAGCTCAGTTTCTAGATGTTTCCAGGCCTCTAATATCTGCACAACTTTCTGTAGGCTTGAATTCTGAAGTTAGTAGCTAAGGTTTTAGTGAGACTACTCAATTTGCATGTTACCCACAAGAAAACTCAAAGCACAACTGCACAAAATGGTTGATGCTTGAAAGCAACCCAAGTAGCAAAAACAGTGACTCAAGCCCTGCTTCTCTTTCATATAGGAAAGATAATCTCTCATTGTAATCTTGACAAAAAATGTCAATACAAGTTGAATTAGATTTGAGCAATTATTTAAAGAAAATTGTCCTGGAAGTAATTTGTTAGAAAAAAAATCTTACTGTTCTACTGACAGTCTAAATTAAACAAAACCAGCCTGGAAGAGTCTCCAAGAGAAAATGAATTCAGATTTCTGTTGGTTCTTCGTTCCCCCTTACTGCAAAAAGAACAAAATGCAGGAGTGAAACAACACCCATTAGCCTAAAACTCCCAAAATCCCCAAAGAGGTTATTCCTGATGCTGTAGCTTTTCTCACCTATTGTGGGGAGAAGATCAAAACCAAAGTTCAGCAAGAAGGAGTGTGTTCATTCGCTGTACTTCACCAGGGACAAACAGTCTGCCCTGACTGAAGTCATTGAAACTCCACCTAAAGATGCAATAACTTCAACTGCAACTTTGACTTTTCCTTTTTCTCAAACAAAATTATATAATTATAGCTTAGGTGGGGAGGGAGGTCAGAGGAGAAAGACTCCATCATGACTTCTGGGATTGATCAACATGCTCAACCTGTCTTCTCCACCGTAGGAATGGCTCTTGGGTAAGAACTTTTCTGTATGGACACTAAATATTTCTTTCAAGCCAGATCTTATTGGTAATTAGAGCTTGTCCATGTATCACTTTAAATTCATTTTTGCATTCAGGATGTTATCAACAGCAATCTCTGAACCTTAACCTGTCACAGTTCTTTATTACCAGAGTGTTTGTTAATAAAATGCCTTATTCCATAAACTGGAACTTAGTGTGTGTCCTTCAAGGGCATTAGCAGGGCCTGGCAGCACACCTGGGAAAACAGCTAATGTACCAGCTGAGAGCAGGGACACCACGGGCATGTGTCCCTGAATAGCTGGCCAAACCAGCCTCTGACACAGTGGGGTGTTCAGTGGGGTTTCTGTAACAGGGCACTGCCAGACTGCTTGGGCACAAGAGACTCTTCTTTCCTGGGGCATTGGTGGACTGAGCAAATACAAAGGATTCAAGGACACCCCCGTTTTATGTGACACCTGTCATGTGGGGGTTACCGTCACCTGTAAGTTAGACTTGCCTGAAAAAGAAAAGAGGATTGTTCTATTCAGTCTCACGCTGGGAAGGAAATTACTGGGAATCACCTCTGACCCACTTTCCCCCTCCCACCTTGCCAATACAATATCAGAAATGCAAAAAGGCTCTTACTCCATTGTGCAAAAATCAAAGGCCACTTTGAGAAAATTTAACCCCATTGCTCTACAACTAATCTGGAGAAATAAACAAGAAAATTTCAAAAGAAACACTTCTGCAAACTGTGGTAACTTTTTATTGCCTGTCAAGGCAATGAGCACTTCTATGAGGCTGGAAATGATTAAAAATCACAATGAATATTTTAAATTTCCACTTTTTCACGCAGATTATTTTGAAACTTTATCATGACAATTATATAATTTTAAATTAAAATCATATATCCCTGCTTTTTAATTCCATGTGCATTTTCCAAAATGTATTTTAAAAAATATTAAATACAATATTGGCTATAGTAAAAGTTGCTAACTCATCCCCTCCCTTGCTTCTGCAAAACTTTCATTATATGCTCATCTGAATTTATATATATAAAATATATTGAAACTGCAGTTCATATGGATTAAGTTCTCTGTAATTTGCATCAATAAAAGTCAGTACTAGAAGTATCTTACAACATAAAATACTGATTCAACTCCCTTTAAAATCAATGGGTACTACTATAAATCTGACAAGTAATACAGAAAATATTATATATATATATATACATATATATAAAATAAATAATAAATTCAGGCCATCTACTGTTTATCATTTAAAACTGACCTCAAGAGAACAGAAAATAGATACGGATTTTCATTCTATGCAATTTAAATTCTAATTTAGATTTCAGATTAATATCAAAGCTGGAAAAGTATCTTGTCCGCATGGATTTTTACTATTTCATAATTCATACATGTAATAATAAAATTTTTGTTGCACAGGATAGCCAAGTCAGAAGAAAAAAAATCCCCTACTTTCCTAGCCTTTTTTTAAAATTTGATTTTCAAAGACAATTGGGGAAATTGTGGAATATATAGTTTCATATGGAGGATAAACTGTTCTGTTAAAAGAACTGATTTTGTACTTTCTAAACCTATATGAAACTTCACTGTGAAGCAGACTTGTAAAGATGCTGCAAACTTGAATCAATAACAATCATTTTAGTTCTTTTTGGTAAATAAGAAAATATGAAAAGTTCTTTCTTGTTTGAAAGGCATGAAAGTAACATGACTAAATGTAAGTTGGACAAATGCTAGTAACCTGGAAGAGAGAAACCCACTCTGGATTGCAAGAAAAATTATTATTTGATTTTTTAAATTAATTATGGTAGGAGGATAAAATATTTGTCAATTAGCGTGCTCAACTCAAAGACAACCTTAACTGAGAAAATACTGCAAGATACATTCTATTTTAGCAAAGATGAGATGAAAGAAAAGTGTCATTTCTTTTAGGTCGCTATAAACAAAAGCGTGAGAAAAGTAATTTTTACAGTCTTTGAGTTGGAATCTTTCTATTTTTTTTTTTTTTTCCTGCAGAAGTTTGGTTACTGACTGGATCTGACATGGACTCTGGTGGGTTTAAACTTTTTCATTTATTCTACATGTTCAATTTTCTACATGAAAGGCCCACATCCAAATCTTGCCGTCAACAGAGCATGCAGGAAGCTCAGACTTTGGCCTGCCACCTATACACACTAAAATGCAAAAAGGATCTGTAACACTGGACTGAAAAGTAGCTTATAAGGCTCTCTGCACCACTGATCAATGTTACAGCAAGGAGAAGATGTAAGATAAAGCTTTACTGTCCATTCAGACCTATGTTGAACAGCCTGTGTTTGTCTAGTAGCTGGGTAGTGTACTCTGCATTCCCACTACTACTGTAAACCCAGAATGATATGTGATTATCACTTAATATTTACAGGAAATTTGAAATATGGAGAAGGAGTTTGGAAAAGGCACTGAAAAGCAGACTGGTGAGAAAGCTACTTGCTTTTATGTCATCCATAATATTAACAATTTAAAATTAAAAATGAATATTCTCAATAATATGTTGTCTTTGAAGTTAATATCCAAAACACAATGTATCAAACACATACCAAAAAAATCTAACACGGCTGCATTTTATGTACAGAAACTCGTATTTTTAGACTGAAAATTAGTATTCTTTCCTTTGTTAAATATATACAGATGCATATCCTCAGAAACCCGAAACAAAGCCTGAGTCACAGTCCTGTATTTTGTAGCATTGTGAGTTTCAAAGAGGCTCTACCAAGAACCAGTGTCCAGCATGGTAAGGACTCTGAGGATAAGTAATTAAGACAGTCTATCCCTGCAAATTGCCCACAATTTAGATGCCATAGAAAACTGAAGGAAGACAGAGGCAGGTAGGTTTTCTACAATGTCATTAACCAGGTGTGGAGTATTGCTTTTTCAACCAATTGTTTAGCCAGTGCTAGATGAAGAAAATTTGCAGACAGTGCAGAAAAGCCTAAGAAGGGATTTTGTGCCTGAGGATAGAAGAGATAAGCAGGCAATTGTGGCTGCCACTTCTGATAGAGTAAAAATTGAACCTTGATAAATCAGCAAATGTGATAGTGTGGGACTAAATGCTTAGGGCTTGAAAGGGAGTAAAGGACTGAAGATGATGTGGTGGGAAAGAGGCACCAAGGGAGAGGCAGCAAGCACAGACAGGCACGAACTGAGAAGATGAATCTAGCAGCAGCATGTTGAATGGAAATTTGTCTCAATGTTCTATTTTACTCAAAATGTATTTGCTGTGATAGATCCTCCATTATGTATATGTCACTCATGTTAGGGCAGGCTGCTTCTATGGCAAGACTATCTGATACTGCTTGGCTTTATAGGGATTATTTTCTAAGTTTTGAAGTTTAAGCTTCTGCATCTTTTTCCTTTGGGTTTATTTTGGGGTTTCTTTCACCCTTTCTTCAAAGTTCCAGACTACTCCACAGATTGGAAACGTCCAAACCCTTTACCTGTTCTGTAATCATTTCCACCAAGTGGGACACCATCTCCAGGTACTTTCCAGATGCTCTAGTGTTAACACTGGGATGAGGAAGTTGTTCTGCCATTTTTAGAATCTGCCTCTGTGAATGGAAATGTACCATGCAGAGAGAAATTGCAATTACTACCTATTATTTCCTCAGTTATTTAGGATACCAACTATGACAGATTACATGTTGAATGTCTCCCCCAAATGTGCAGTATTATCAATTTGTAGACTTTTATTTTGTTTGACACAAAGTTACTTAATCCTTGTGGGAGAAAAACTTCAATTTTACATAGTTTATGCATTTTTAGTTATTTCTCTGTTTCTTAAAACTGCAAAATGATATAAAAACCTGACGGATGTACAATTAAAATACAAGTTTGCTAAGTTCATTTTCACATGTCTTATAAAGTTTAGATTAATGGTGACTAAGGTTATTAAACGAAGTACTATGAAAAATGAGCAGTCAGCTCTGATTACAATACACTGATTCTCCAATATCTTTTAACATCTTTTCTTAAAAAGAACAACCAAAAAAAAAAAAACAAAAAAACCCCAAAAAAACCTAACCAACCAACCAAAAAATTACCAAGAAAACAACCAACCAACCCCACCCCCTGAGCCCCATATATTTTTAGCTCCAACTATTATGAGAGGGGGGAAAAGAAAGAAAAGGAAAATAGCCTAGAAAATAATGATGTGAGCAAACCTGGTACATGGACATCTACCTGAATCGAAAATGGACTTTACCTACTTCTCTCTGTGGCTTTTGCTAGGTTGCTGGTGGCAGAGGATGCCAAACAACTCCCCAGTTTCCAGGGCATTTGGGGTAATTTACTCCTATACAAGGATAGTAAACCCCTGGAGATAGGAGCTGGAAACCTGACCTGCCCAAACGTTGTGGCCTTCTGATCCAAGAGCATAAGAAATATCAAGGGTTCTGGGGCTTGACCAGCAGGTCCCATCAACTTCTAAGTCTGGGCCCTTCTTGGGACCCAACACTGCATGGGTTTTCTTACCAGGCAAGGCAGACTGAGCAGAAGCTCCCTATGAAGCCTTTGCCTTAGCAGCTGCTTTTATTACCAAGTATTCCAAGCTGTCCTGTTTCCCCAGCTCTGGCCACATCAAACTGCATTCAGGATTTATCCCTTGGCATGCCACCTGAGCTGTTGTACAGTCTGTCCCCCACAGGCTGCTAGGAAATTTGGCATCTGACTTCAGATGAGAGGAAAGCAGTAAACAATTGAAGTGTTGTACTCATGAGAAATTTGCCAGCTACTCTGTTTGGTGTCTTCTTTCATATTTTTAAAACTATCACATGAAAAAAAAGTATATATTAATTCCGGTTAAATATTTTTTCCTTTAAAAAAAACCCCTGATTTCTATTTTCAATTCCTGGACACAGACTTAAAAAACATAGCTGTTTTTTTCCCCCTCAGAGTTTTGGTATTTTGAACAATCTATGGGAATTGCTCTAAAAATTCATCAAAGTTCTTCTGGGCTTTTTGTTCACTGTGTAGGAGTGGAGGCAGAAGGAGAAATACATTCTCAACATTCATTTTAAAAGAAATTACTTACATGTGGGTGTGAAACACTTCTTTAATGCTGCAAAATCTACTCCCTACCAAGGTCTGTATTGCACTTAACAAAATCCAACATCAGTTTAATAAAAAAATTTAAAAAAGGAAAAATAAAACTAAATAAAAGCCCCAACCTTTAATACAGCTGAATGTGAAATGGTTTCAAAAGTCATACCCATTCTTAAATTAGAGTATAATTGAATATGATTCAAATGATACTTTTTCCTTTGTTTATACAGGGCAGAAGGTGCAAGATGCCTGGCAGCAGCATGTGAAGGCAGGAAGAGCCTTGGAGTACAGCTGCAAACTGAACGTACAGGAGGGTGTGGAGAGAACAGCTGGAAGCTCAAGCAGAAACAGGGTCATCATGAATCACATTTCCTTCCTAAACTGCTTCTGGAGCAGCAGGGCTCTTTATCATGAGTTTAGAGTAAGCTTCTACTCACCCACTGCTTTTTTTTCTAATACAATATCTCACAGTTTCAAGAACTCTCCATGGGAAAGCAGCCAAATCTGAAGCAAGAGAATATGAAGGAGACATGAGAATTACCTTCAAATACACAAAGAAGGGAGCAGTCACCACAGAGGTGACTAGAGTCTAGGACAGGGGGAAAAAAAGGAAAAAAGATTAAACTGCAGCAAAGACAACTTCTCTTAGATACTCAGATGAACTTTTTAACAGTGAGAACAGTGAATCTCAACAATTGATTATTTGAAAAGGACTATTCTGGCAAGCTCTAAGAACCATTTAGACAAGCATCTGACAGTAATGACATGAGTAGTGCTTATGCAGCTTTGGCACAAGATGGACTACATGAGCCTTCCGTATTCTTTCCAGCTCTTTGAGTCTGTGTGCAAAACAGAAGTCTCAGATGATCTGCATTTGCAGGTTTGTCCTGCCAAAAATAAAGGATAGAAAAAGGTGAGCATGAAACTATGGCTCTTAATATATCTATCTGCATGGTTCCTACTGACGGGTTTTCTTTCTATGGAAAGCAGAGAGAACGTTTATTTACATTGTCTCGTCCAGGTCACATAGACAAAAGTGATTATAATTCAGTTTCTCTGCATTGCAGGATCAAGAGCTGAGTCAACTCTGCTGGGATTCAACCCACGTTCCAGAGAGTCTAAGTATTCAGGTCTGATGTTTAAACTTCTAACCAAATAAAATTTCTGCTTGGAGATGTACCAGTGTGGGGTCAGATTTTATTGTGTTTCTGTTTGAAATTCACCCACAAGTCTGAGAAATTCCTACATTTTAACCAGCACAGAGCATCTCTTGTGCTGATCTATTTACCTCTTCTTTTCAAGAGCATGCAAATGACCAGGACTTCAGTGTTTTTCAAAATTATTTTATACTCAACATGATTCCGTTGAGATCCACAAACGCCTTAGATTTATGCCTGTTCAGTAGCTGATGCTCAATTATTAATTCACTAATGTCTGTAAAGTGCTTTGAAGATGAAAAACATTACATTGTAGAACTGCTAAATGATACTTGGATGCTACTACTATTGCTGCTGAAGCTGTTAGAAAATAGGCTTGGAACACATCCCCAAAGGCACATGATGAGGAAAGGTCATCTATAGCAGTAGTTTATGCAGAAAGGAGTAAATCAGACTGAAATTCTAGAACTACAGTGCTTTTTTAATGCAGACTCCAAAAATCAGGAGAGTTATGAGATCAGATTTTTTTCTTTAAACAAAGTATGTTTATCTATTGATAGATCTAAAGGGAAAAAATCAATATAAGGAATAACTTAAAACAATAAGGTGAAAAGAATTTCCCACTAGCTTCTGAGAAGGCAGGTCATTATGCTTTCTGTCCTTTACTTCAATTACTTTGTACATGGATGGGGAGCTGAGTTTGAATGTGAAAGCACATTTAGATCGAACTTCAGGCATTTACAGAGAATACAGAGAGATCTGCAACGGCAGTGGGTGTCTCTGACTACAGAGCAATCCTGTTTGGGTTTTGCAATAGCACTCCTGTGCTTCTGCTCCAGGAAGACGCCTTTTTAACCCAGGGCCTTTTGGTGGGGTGCAGGGAGAACCCTGAATAAACACCCAAGAAGATCTCAGCAGACAGGGCTTTCCCTCCAGGCGCTGCCATCTAGCTGTAAGCACAGTAATGCCTTTATAGGATCCTCTGGTTTCCCTCAGGCCCACCCTCCAGCTGGGTTACATCTGAGAGTTGTTCTTCCCTCTGCCTGAGACCTGTATGGAAAAGAGAATGGACTTGTATTGATTTTTCACACATCAGCTCTGTACCCACACAGATACACCGTCCTGATCATCAGATACTTTGGGCGTTCTGCTACACTTCACACTCACGTTGCTGCATTACAAAACACTTCTCGCTACTCCCAGACTGCTAATGTTGCTGACCCAAACTCCTGCCACCACTGTAGAGCACTGCCTTTGAGAAAAGCTTGAAAGGGCTGTTTGGCTCTGAGCAGAGACCAGTCGAGGTGATTAGATAAAGCTTTGACCCCAAGTGTCAAACTCCTTTATTTGAACAGCAATTTAAAACAGCTAAACCTCTACCCTGAGCAGAAGAATCGAGCAGATGAAAACCCCACCAGACCTGAAACACTTTAGAAGTGTGGAAGACAACCACAGAAGTTTAAACACAGTGCTGCAGTTTGTATCTGCAAGCAGTGGAACCGAAAGGGACACACACACACACACACACACACACACACACACACACACACACACACAGGTCAATAGGAAGCTTTATCTTTGATAGCTTGTTCTGAAGCACTTGAGGCTTTTAATACTTTCAGTCAACTCAGCCAGACTAGGCTAACACTGAAGCTGTAATGCAGGCATGCAAGGATCTCACTCCACATAAAAATAGAACATATGGGTTGAATAACACAATTTTAAACAAAGGACACTAGAAGAAGATTTAAAAAAGACAAGTTACTGCAGCCAAGCCCCAGTTTTAGTGGATGAAGCCCTTGATAAGAAGCACAACACTGAATGGAAACTGGAATAACACGCTCAGAGAGAGGCTATTGAACGATGCAAAATCAACTATATAAGAAACAATTCAAATTTGGATAGCAAGAGAAGAAAATCAGTTCAAATTAAAGCCCACAGACAGTTATTGAGACATGGTGAATAGAGGAGATTTAAAACACAAGAAATATAGTAAAAAAATGTGGAAGATAGATGTTCAATGTTGAGAACTTCTGAAATGGAGCTCATGAAACAATACATGTAAATCCAGATGCAAGCAAAACAAGTAAAGATAATGTTTAACATTTGAAGAAAGATGCAGAAAATTAAATGTATTTGCCAAAATGTTCAACAGTCCACCAAATAAGGTCTACATGGACAAAGGAATTTCGCCTTAAAAATGAAATAAAATATTGCCAAAAGATAATAATAGACTATCAATGTGTGGGGGGAAAAAATTATCAGGTCTGATGAACACTACAGGCTACAAGAATCGTTAATGTTAACTCTATCTTCAGTAAACATGAACCAATAAAATAATGTATTAGCATGTGGGTGCCCAGCTAGCACAGAGAGAAAGGTCTGCTGCCAGGAGCAACAAGAGCAGGCTGGTGGCAGGGGCAGCCTGTGGCCCCAGCAGGCAGTGAGGATCACCAGGCAGTGCCCTCTCCTGCAGCACAGGTCCAGTGACAGCAGTGAAGGCCAGCCACAGTCCAGCCCCCATGCATGTCCAGAGGGACCAGGAAAATCCAGGTCCAGCAGGACATCAATTAAGGGTCAGGACCAGGGGGGGACATCGCCAGGCATGGGCATCCCTGTGACATAGCTCAGGCAAAAATGAGGGGAAAATGTCTGATCTCAAATGCAGTTCTAGAGCGGAGTGGGTGTCTGACAGCTGTCATGCATCCATGCATGCCTTGTGTGAGACTTGGCCTCGAGCACAGGCAACCAAACCCCAACGAGTGCATGTGGAGGTCTCAACACCTGATGTTACATCTGGGGCAGTAATTTGACATCTGTATCTGTATGTAGGATATGAACTCTCTATTTTCTTTAGGAAAGCAGCCGAGGAAAAATACCTCTTGATAAGTGCAGAAGTATTAATAGCCTAAAGTCTAACATGCTACAGTCTATATTCATCAATGAAATTTTCTTGTTCTGGAGACATAAGAGTGCTAGTGCTGGGAAAAACTGCTAGGAGATTTATTAGAGCATCTCAGAGATGTCACACATGTGCAGTTTCTCATATAAAAAAGGAGCTGTGGCCTGCCATGTGGACTCCATCCCCTCTACTACTCTAGGTATACGGGCACACAGAAATTATGTTCCAACAGACACTCTGTGAACGGCACAGTACACATGACTTGAACACAAGGCTACATGACTTAGATAATGAGGGAAAATCTTATTACCCAAAACTGAATCCTATTATTACTTCTGGAGCATATATGAGGGAGTGTAGGATATAGGTCAAGCTTCACAAAAAAATTGTTTTACCAGAGAAAGGAAGGAATGCGTTGCTCATTGTGCAGCTATTTTATCTGATAGAAAGCTCCAAAATAATATTTTTTCTTTGTTTTGGTCTTTTTTTCCCATGCCAAGACTTGCATGATGCCTGGCCAGCTTCTGACACACTGATGGTTCTTGTCTGAAATGATGAGTGCTCAAATATCACTGGTATCTTTAGGACCATCTCTTGGCTCATGGGAAAAACTGACTGGAGTAAAATAAGTACTTGATTCTTTACTGTCAAAGTGAAAAGTCAGGAGCTGATGCAGGAATGGGTTGATTTAGATTGAAGGTCAATCTGATCCAGAGCCCTGTCTCTGACAGTACCAATTGTTCCCCAGAGATAAAGAGCAAGGACAGAAAAAACATGCTTGTCTAGTTAATGCACCACAGAGATATAAAAGTCATACAGCCGCATTTTGCTGATTATTTCTAAGAAATCTGGTAGGCTACCTTCAGTGAGCCAACCTTATGTTAAACCTTGGAAAACACAGGTTGTTTCAGAGTTCAACCATATTTAAAGATAGATTGTTAGTGGAAAGGCATCTGTTTGTCAAATTACTGACAGCTGAAGTGTCTGATGAGATGTCAGTGTTGCCTTTGAATATTTCATGATACTAAAAATTTGTTTACTATTTAGATCAAGGATTGAAAATCAAGTGTTTTAGCACTTTGAAAGGTGACTCTGGCCCGAAAGCAGTGAAATATGTAGTCTGCCCAGCAGCTGTTGCTGAAACAGTTCCATTTTTGCATAACATCTTTAAATAGCAATTAGAGCTGAGACCAAATCTGACCTTCCCAAGTCATACTACAGAGTCTGAAGATTAAGGGCAGTTAAGCACTATTTGCAGGAAGATTTTTCTCTGAATTTTATACTTCAGGTCAGTCTTCTGCCTAGAAACCCCAGGAATCTACTGCTTTGCTATATAACTTGTCTGCAGTTACCATATCCATTAGCCAAAAGTACTCATAGGCTTTTATAATGGTGCATTAGGACACTGAACACTCCAGGGAGAAAATGAAGCTAATGTGATGGCAAATGACTTTCAAAATATTCTATGCTGTGCCTTTAAATTTCAGACCCTGAAAAGAAAGCAAAAGAAAAAAAGAGAAAGAAGAACATGAAAGGAAGAGATTAGTCTGTGACCGAAAGTCCAGCTGTGTAAACAAGTTTAGTGACTTCTTTTATCTCTAATTGGTCTTATACATTGATCTTTCTGGTGCCAAAATCACACACTTCACATTAATTCTTCAGTAATATAGCATTATTTCTGGATGGAATTGGTCTGAAATGTCAAAATTTTATGTGTCACTTGCAATCTACTAACATTTCCAGTTTTTTTCCAGTGAACATCAACAACTGTCTTTAGTTATACTACTTTAAAATCTGAACAGGAAAGAGGTTTATACCACTGAAAATGTGAATATAGGCACTAAAATTGTGTTAATTGTGCTATTTACTGCACGGCACTTAGAAGATACTCAGCTGGCATAAATTTTTTGGCCAAATTACATTAACTTCAGAGATGTCATGCCAGTTAATATGGTCAAATAATTGGCCTACAGACTTCAGAAGATATCTCACAAATGCAGAACAGGCTGTTGTATTTCCTGATAGTTTAGGACCTTTGAGCAACAAGATATTCCCATAATTATAATAGACAAGTCTGGAGTAGACACTGGGGTAGACACTGAAAAACTCCAGTTAGACAAATAAACCACGTGTACAGGCAAATTAAAATCAATACTGATAAATGCAAGGTGATGCACACTGGTTATAAAAATAAATTAATGAGGCAACAAGCAAATGAACTGGCTATCCATCTGACACAGGTCAAAGTACTCATATGTGAGAAAGGGGCGTCAAAGCAAAATCATTGTCTGTGTGCAGCTCTGGTGAGAAAAACAAATATTTTAGATTACATGGCATACGTGGCACAGTGAAATACATAAAGAAGATCGTGTCAATATAATGATGTAGTATTGCCTGCACAGTTAAAGGCAATTTGATAATATTACACATAGGAATGAAAAAGGTGTATGAGAAAAAATAGAGTTCTCTTCTTCTATTCTTCTATTTCTTTCACGGGATCATTGCATAAAATTAGAAAAGTGTAAATTCAGAAAGAACCACTGAAGTACTTTTTCCTGCTACAGACCATTAAGCTGTGATTACATTGCTGTATACATATGCGTGTGTGTTTGTGTATAAAACTTAGATAAAACTTAGGTTAATAACAAGACTGATGACTAGTAAAACAGTCATAACTAATATCAAATCAGTCATTAACTGATAAATATTTCATAACCAACCAACCAAACATAATTCATGGTTTAAGATAGCCTCTAATGTTTACAGATTTGTCATATGATAAATAGACTTTTTGCATTTAATAAGTCCTTCGAGGCAGGCAGTAACTATGAGAAACAGAGTACTAGACTAGATTGATGTCAAATTAGTTCAGTTTGCAAATTTTGATTTTGCTACCAATAACTGTTTTCTGCCAGTACATGACTAGAAAAGACCCTAAGTGACCTGCCATAGTCATTCCTGTTTGGAGCAGAAAGGTTGGATTAGAGACCTCCAGAGATGCCTTCCAACATTAATGATTCTTTGATTCTATGATTAAATGGAAGAATACAAACAATTTTGCTGGAGTAATGTTGGAAGAAACATTTCTGCGATAAAAGGTTTCTGTGGCTAAATGTGTTAGGAAAAAACAAACCCGAAGAAAGATTTACAGGTAGGATCTTTTCTTCATTAATTTACTCATAATGGCATGTAAACCAGTTTCTGTGGTATATAATAATCTGTGAGAGACATTTTCTTTCAATCCCAAACTAGATTTAAATAAATTGTAACAGACATTCATTATATGGCCTTAAACTGAAAGAGGTTAGATACAGATTAGACATAATGAAGAAATTCCTTCCTGTGAGGGTGGTGAGACACCAGGGCAGTTTTTCCAGTGACTGATCTGAAAAGTAGAGATGACTGAGGTCCAATGTCAAGAAACCTTTTCTAATATAGTTCAAGTGTCCAGTGTAGATATAGTTTCTATTGACCTTTCACAGCAGAGTTGGTTCTTCTAAGAATATGCTTTGGTGGGCCAAGTTAAACATCATCTTTCCATGTGGAAGAGGTTTTTAGGCCTGCTCTCATTCGTTGTCTTTGATTTCTGTGTTTGAGTAGTTTTGTTCAGCTTGCAACCACTGAAAATAGATGCCCAATCTTAATTAAAAAAATGAATAAAGTAGACTGAAAGAAAATATTCATAGTTAAGAAACCAGGAATATAGACATGAACTTCATTGATTTATTTAGTTACAAGTATTAATAGTGATGCAATGGAAGCACCTCTTTCTCCAAAGGCAGAGCCATGACACAGGAACGGAAGGAAAATGCCCATGAGCAGATTCCGCTTGGGAACTAACCTCTAGAGGGCAACACAGTCATATGAAATGGCAAAGCAATACTGACAGGGGCGCTATCAAAACTGCACCTTCATCAATACAGTTCATCCTCTATTTACATCCTAAATCCTTATTTATATAAAACCTATCTCTAAGGACAGGTTTCACAGAATGACACCTCATCAGATACCCACTTTATGGTTACTGTGACCATATTGTACCTTCCATTGACACTCAATCATCACCATAAAATACATGACCTTCCACTCAATAAACATATCTCTTAAGCTTGAAACAAACAAAAATCTCTGTAAGCTCTCAAGTTTTTTATTCTCATTCTTATGTAAAGACTAGAATGCCATACTTGGACCTCCAAGGTCTAAGTCCCAGACAGCAGCTCTACAGCAGTCACAGACTACCAAACCTCAAGCCCTTTTTCTGAAGCATTCCCAAACCCCCTCTCTCTCTGTGATTAACTCAGTATGATAATTTTCAAACACATACCTATGAGTAAATTATATCAAAATATTCCCATAGTTGTTATCTAAGTATCCCAGTGTCTTTTACCTAATACATATCTACTTTTCTTGGATGACAGTCACTTCACAAGAAGCATCTGCATTTTATATTGGAAAGATAAAATACACAGAATGTATTATTTGTGTTTCACTTGTAAAGAAGTAAATCCTATTAACTGAAACAAGGATTAGTCCTCAAAGTTCGTTGTTAAATAGGTAATACCATAGATATTGTGTTAGCAGTTATATTAGAGCAGAAATGGCATAATGATTATTTCTCTTAGAGCACTCTGGAAAGCATTCAATCATTAGCTCCTGCAGCCATTCACTGTGGACTCCAGACCAAAACTTTCATTTTCAAATGTCAATTTATGCTGTTAAATTAAATGAAAATGTGGATCAGTGTGATACATCATCATCTAAAGTAACTCCCAAGGAAATCACTGGAGTAATGGCATTAGTACTGCTTGCAGTCTCTAGAACATCTGGGTGAACTGAATTGGGCTGTGTGCTTTGTTTCAGAAGCTGTCTGCTGAGATCTTCCTTCAGCCAAGACTGTGAACACCCTGCCTGTCACCTAGGGCAGCTCTACCCGTGGGACTTCTGAGTGGCAAGAGGATGTGCTGTGGCCTGGGCCTGCTCCTAACGCACAGGGCAGGTCAGGCAGTAATCCCTACTGGAAGGGCTGTGGCAGCTCAGACTGCAGCCGACCAGAAGGGAACTCAGTTAAGTGGTGTCTGTACAGCCATACTGGGTATCCATGGCAAGGTGGTGGTGGAGGGGAATGGCAGGGGTGGCCACTGCACTGGATAGAGCCGAATCCAGTCAGTTCCAGCCAGCCCCCATAGGCACCTTTCGCCAGAGACCCACTGCAGGACACAGCTGAGCCAGCAGCCAGGGTGGTGTCACCTCTGGGATAACAGATTCCAGAAAGGGCAAAATGCTGCATGGCCATATGAGGAGTAAAGAAAAATGAGTGGGAACCAGCCCTGCAGAGACCACACCAGTGAGGAAGGAGGCAAAGCAGGAGTTCCGGGTGCTGGAGCAGAGATTCCCCTGCAGCCATGGAGGGGCACAGTTGCATCTCCACATTGTGCAGGAACAGAACACAGAGAGGCAGCTGTGCCCCTGCAGCCCATGGAGGTCCCTGGTGGAGCAGAGGTCGACTTGCAGCCCATGGAGAATTCCATGTTGGAGCATGGTGTTATTTGCTGAAGGAACTGCGGCTCAAGGAGACCCCATATTGGAGCATGGAAAAATTGTGACAAGGGAGGAACAACAGAGAAAGGACTGTTATGGACTGACTGAAAACCCCTCATTTCTTCATTCCCTTGCACTTCCCAGGATGGGAGAGAGTTGGGAGAGTGGTCATGAATTAAGGAGTGATGTCAAGCCTGGGAAGAAGGGGGGTGGGGTTGTCTTCTTTTCCTCCATCCTAATCTGGATTAATCGACAATAAATGAAATTAATTTTCCCCAAACCAAGTCTGGTTTGCCCATCATGATAAACAGCAAGTGATCTGTATGTGTTTATCAGAACCCAAGAGCTTTTTGATCTTATTTTCTCCTTCATACGCTCAAGAGAGGGGAGTAAGAGAATAGATGGGTGAATATCTGGCAAACAGCCAAGGTCAATTTACTGCAAAAACATTGAGAATAGCCACGATTTTTCGTGGAAGGAAGATCAATATAATTTTATAGTATAATATCTTGCTGTGCAAGAAGAGCCATGAACTGGAGGGTCCAGTGAACAAATTCTGAAACGGTGTATTTCTGGACAAACCTATGAAGTCTCTAGTCAAGTTTGGCTAGGTCTGCCTCACAGAAAGGTTTGATTTGAGCCCAAAAGTCTTGCAGATTTTGAAAACATGGAATATATGAATGAATATTTTCAATCTCTCCCCCTCTTTCTTCATATTTCATTGAGCTCATAATGCGGTCATTTGGAGCTGATAGACACTGTTCTCTTCAGATTATCCTGGAATTATTTTAAGGAGAGGCAACTGGATACAGAACAGTTTTGTAACTGGTGCAATATTAAATCTTCTAAATATCACCCATGATATCAGTAGAGAAGAAATACAAATCTTTCACAACCCTTTCTGCTGAATTGAGAAATTCACATACTTGGTATCTAACAGGGACTTCGTAAGGAGTCCTGAGCTCCCCATTCAGCAGGATTGTGACTGCAACCTAAGAAGAACATTTCATGCACATTTTGTAGCTGAAGATCAAGTACAGGTTTGCTTTAAAACCACTTCAAAGACTTCTACTCTACATCAGTATCATCTGTCTGGAAGTTAACCTGAGAAAGCAATGCGAGATCTTCTCTTATTTGCATATATGACCGGACAGACACTATCTCCCAGGAATGCATCTGGAAAATTCTCCACTGAACTTCACAATCTCAACACAATCAACCCTCACTCACTGACGCCTTTGGTCGCCAGAGTCTCCAAGACAATCTGAAACCCGAGGTTGGAGAAATTCCTTCATGTACCAAACACCAAGCAGTGTCAGTTACCAGAGGTCTCCTCTAACCTTAAAAAGGAGGGGAGCCACTTCCAGGACAATTTGCAGATCAGGCTCTACAGAAACATTTCCAGGAACCTGCCAGGTATATGGGAAGTAAAACAGGTGTGAAATTCAACCCAGTAGAGGGCAATAGACCCCAGTCTACAGGAACAACACAGAAGCCCTCGGTAAAACAGCTGTTTCCAACCTGAACCTTATGATCTGCAGATGATAAATAGATGGGGGTGGAAGAAGAGAAGTCAGAGTTCTGATAAAATAATTTATGGAACCTTCTGACCCTAAGTAGAAAACTGTTCTGACTTGCTCTGTCTTATAATGTGTGTTCTTCTCCATAATAACAAAATTAGTTTCAAACAAAATCATCCTACAGCATAATATATCACTTAATTTGGTTATAAGTGCTGCTACTGAGCTGCATCACCTATAAATTTATCAGTGAATTAAAAGAAACATCTTTTGGTTGAGAGAAAGCCTTACCAGGGTAAAAGTAGGGCTGTGTTGGGATGCCTTGGCTTAGAAAACAGCATTTTTTTATTCACTTTTACAAGTCACTGTAGTAGAGGTAGGAATGTGTGTTTTATTTCTAACAGATGAGCCCCAAATGTGTAAAAATAAATTCAAAGGAGCAAAAACTGGCATTCGGGGAATATAAATAAAAGATACTTTCGAACTAATTTTCACTTAAAAGGATAAAAACAGAGGAGAAAAAAAAATAGTTTAAATCAAAATTATTATTTCAAAGCCATGGTAGAGCACATAGAAAATCAGCAGACAATCCTAGAACTTGTTTGGAAGACAAGGTCTCTTAGAATAACTTTGAATAAATCCTGATACTTGTTACATCTTTAATGCTGAAGACTGGACTGTAGCTGTCAGCAAAGTGACATTTGGGCTAAAATGTGACAGATCCCTCCCTAGTCCATCTCCAGACTGCAGAGCTACTGGGTTTACATGGTGCTTTGAAAGTTATATAGCCACGAAGACCCAGGGAAAAAAACTACGAATAAAAAGTCATTGTCAGCAGAAAGGAAAATGAAGGCTAAATAACAGAAACAGAAGTGAAAGCTTTTAAGCAGAAAAAAAATCAAAGGAAAAGGTGTCAGGGATAATGCTATTAACAGTGACAAATGGAAATCATTGATTAAGAAAGTAGTGAAAGCAGGCAAGGGAAAAAATGTCTCTGAGCTTTTATTCAGCAGTTCCAAATCTTTCAAAGATTCCTATAACCACTTCTTTCAAATGCAAAAACTACATTAGGCATAATAAAAGCACTGATCAAATCCTTGTCAGCCTATATAATGAGTTAGAACTTTCAGGAGAATTGCCTGTCTATGGTGATACAAGCCTAATATCTGAGTATCAGTAATTTACTGTTATTGTTTTGGCTAGATTACAAGACTTGGAAAATGTGATTAGAAGTTGCTGTAGAGGCAGATAGTATTTTATACACAAGTGCAGACCAAAGGGCCAACCTAGTCCCGTATTCTGAATCCAGAATTCGTCAACAATATCTTAGTCAACAGTATTTCAGAAGATGATGAACTTATCCCTGATCCATTTTCTGGGAAGTCCACCACATTCCAGTCACTCCAATACTATTCTTTCTCCCTCTGAGTCCATTAAATTCTTCAGCAGAAAGAGCTGAACTGAAATCAAATGAAGTTTTGCCTTTGACGTCAACAGGGCCAAGATTTTTTCCTGTTCCTTTGACAATGCTCACAAAAGGACTGATTGCAATTTGAAAAGCTGAATCCTAGGTCCCATTTCTGCCACTCACATTTACCTCCTCAAGTAAGCCACAAGTCCAGAAGCTTTTCTTACTTCTGGAGTTCCCAGTGCATTCCTCTTCCATGTGCCTGGCTTCAGGGTTGACGTACTTCAGAAGATTGACTATCTTTATGTTTTTTAATTTGTCAGAACTGAACATGCTGTAGGTACTAGAAAACATTAGTCAAAGAATAACTGCAATAATGATACAGCAAATTTTGTAATGAAGCATGCTGAGATGCTATTTGGAATTACTTGCCAAAGAAATTGTAAGAAATTTTGAAAGTGTTGATAAATAGATGAAATAGATTTCTGAGAAACAAATCAATGACAGCTATTTTGGAAAGAGATGGAAAATTACCAATAATTAGAGTGATGCAGTCAGCAACTTATCAACCATTTATAGTTTGTGTTACATATGGGAAACATAATGAACTTATACCAACTATATTTTTTTCCTTTTTTCTTCTCTTTTTTCAACTGACAAAGGAGTTTCACATGTTCTCCTAACACTTAATGTCCCCAGAAAAACATAAGATCAATATTTTCAACTCAAACCAGAATTATGCTATTTCCAGCTAAACCAGGGTGATGCAATTTATCTTTTTTTTCAAAAAACCTAAGAAAACAATCAAATGTCTTAAATGAGAAGGTGACTGCAGACAGTCTTTGCTAGTTTCATCCACTAATGAAGTGAATAGTAAGAGAATAGCAACAATATTTGACATTTCTATTGAGTCTTTCATCCCAAATCACCTTAATCATTTTCATATCCATTTAGACACATCTTTTAGCACTTACATATGATTGAAATCAAACCACAGAGACATAGGGAAACACACATCAAAAAAAGCCCTGTTTTATTTTGAAGTTCAAAAGGGGAAGGATTTTTTTAACAACTGAGACTATATGGGAAGATGTTCAAGAGACTGAACAGACACTATCTATGATTACACTTGTAAAAGCCAGTGCAGAACATTGTTTCTCAAATGGATGAAGTATTTGGGACCTTCTTTCCTATTCAGGTGAAGATGAGGGAGGTCCTACAAAAGCAGATCCATGTTATGAAGATTGTTTGATCCAATCTTTAGTACAGGTCAAATTTTTCCATTTAGCCTTCTTTTTTTAGCAGATAATAAGTCCCTCCTTCTTCCCCATTTTCAAAATAAACATTGTCTGACTGATGACAATCCATTGGTGTAGCAGCTTGCTTCATTTGAAATGCTTTAAGCCCTGAGCCATTAAAAATACGTTCATATGCTTAATAAGAATAATTCCACTGAAAATGTAATAAAATTCAGTCAATTCATTGTATGAAAAGTACCATACTAAACGTTAGATAATTATATGAAATTCAATTAAATGTTGACAATTATGACCAATAAAATATCTGAATAGCCCAAATCTATTTACAGTATATTGGGATATTACAAGCAAGGTTAAGAAATTTCTATTCCTTAGTCTCAGGTTTGCGCTAACATTAGTTCAAATGAAATCCAAATGTTTTCTGATGAAAATAAATAGAAAGGCTGTTTCTCAGACTAGCTTTGTACCTTTTATGGAAGTTTGACTTTGGGAAACCTAACTTCCACTAGTCTAGAAAAGCAGTCTCTTTAATTGACTAGATGTATTCCTAGTCTAACACTATTCTATTCTTAGTCTCATTAAGAAATATAGCACTTTAAATTCTTAGGACATATCTCTTTTTTCCTGGAAGCATTGGATTAAAATTTTTACCTGAACCAGCATACAAGGACTTGAGGATGTGTATAGTGAGAAGTCTGGCAAGCCCAATGTTTACAGAAACATTTTTCTTTACACCATTCTCTTGGCAAAAATAAGATGTCTCAAAAAAGGTGAGCCTGTATCATGTTCCAGCAAATGAAGATCTGCATTTACTCAAATTTGCAGAGCCCCCAGCTTCACTCTTTTGTCTATGAGACAGACATACAGGATTCATTGTGGCATATATCATACAGACTTTTTTTCTTGAATATTCATCTGACTCAGAAAATTGTATTTGCCATCTGGAAAATACTTTGTGTGACATAGCCAGATCAAAGTTAGCTGATGGAAATGAGAGATGAAACCAGAGCACACTGTTCAGGCTTTTCTGCCCAAGATGGCAGTACTGAAATGCAGGCAGCAAAGAAGGCCAGGCAGTGTAATTTAAAACACTGACCAAAAAACCCAGGCTGTTGTATATAAGCTTAATCAGGTTACTGTTTACATAATTTCAGGTTAAACTGAAATGTTCTTAAAATTTTTGGAGAACTGCAAAACTTAGTGACAAGGAATATATTATTAAGGAATGCATAGATAATTTTGAGTGTTTTTATTAGTATCTAATTCTGTTGGTTAGAAAAGTCATGATGGAAAAAAAAATAACTAAAGTAAGATTATTTACATGTTCAATCTATTCAATCTTATGTAATCTTTGAATATTAGAGACACCAAACTTGGAGAATATATTTAATATACTGCAGAGAGTGGGGAAAAATAATAAAAAGGAAATATTATTACTCAGAGCAATTTTTTCAGTAGAAGAGTACAAGACAATAAATAAGTTAAGAACACTTATTCAAATTTAGAGAATAATAATGGTCCTCTAGCAGATGTTGAAGTGAATATGCCCTAATGAATTCAGGTACACGAAAAAATGCATATATACACAGACACTCATATAGCCCTTACCTGTGAATTCAGTGTTTATCTCAAAAAGCTTGACTGGATTAAATATAGAATAATGGAATATAATATGAAAAATAAATTCTTTCTCCTGATCTAAGTAATTTAATATGTCTTTATATCTTCATGTCACGGTATCCATTTCACTTGCATTCCACTACTGGCAGCTATGACATTTTGAGAAAATAAAATGTTTTTATAACTATATACTAATATTATAATAAGTTTAAGCAATGGATGTTCAGATCCTGCCTTTCTGAAGGCAAGAGTACATTAGAAGGGCTGGGAAGTACATTAGAAGGGCTGGGAAATTACTAGTTTCACTTCTAAACTAGCAAGAGGGAAGGCATACTTATGAAAGAGAAACCAGTCAGAAAATTGTAAATTCCAGAGAGAACAGCAAAGCAAACAAAAGTAAAGGGAGGATTGTCAATTTCTGTCTGATTTTTATGGTCCAGCAAACTTCCCTTTGGCCATTATTGGCAGACCTGTTTCCTTTGTGTCTGTTCTGCCCAGGCTTTATGAATTAAAGAAGGTTGGGAATAAACAATCCTTAAAACAAGAAATCTCTAAGGAAACCCATAATCTACATGAAATTATCTTGATTGACTAAATTACATCAGTTCTTTGGGTTAATAAAATAAGAGTAGACTGACTCTAGCAGGTATCCAGTCAGTGGAAGTGGGAAACTTTGAAAAATATTTTAACAAAGCAAGGTGTTATATTCCATTCCTGTTATCTCAGTAGTGCAATGGGAAAGAGGGATATTCTTTCTCTCATTATGTATCTAAATTGGCTTTCAATTCTGTTTAAACCAGTTTTAGAAACCTCACACAGAACGTTTAATGGAAAGCTACATTTTAAGGGGTTCTGAAGACCTCCCAGTGAATAAATTCTGTAATCCCTTCAGAAATTTTTGCCTTAAATTGTTGTAATCCAGATTGAGAAGCAGAAACCAGCATGTTGGCCTTGTGGTTTCTCTCAGTATAACAAGGTGGACAGATAAATCCTTCTTGCACACATTTTAAGATTCATTGGTCTGAACTCACAGACATCTAAAATGTATGCTGTGTTTGTGCTGTATCTCTGCCGTAACTTCTTTATTCAGTCTCCAAATCCTATTAATTATGGAAGCTATTTTAAAAATTCTAGCCCAAGATCTGCCATGTTTTTCAGTCACAGAACTTCAGATACATTAAAAAGAGGTCTGATTTTCAGGAAAAGTTGTTCCGCTGTTAAAAAAGCCGCTGTCACTTATTTTAGAGTCCCAAAATATATTCATTTTTAAAGATTATGTCCTTAAAGTATATGTGGAGCAACGTTACAGATCTGTAACACTTGGCTGTAGCTCCTTCTCTCCTTTATGTTTTGCTTTCAGGGAGTCATATAATTTTAAAATTTACTACAGGGTGGTGGGGATTTTGGTATTCAGGAGTCTATAGTTCTTAATTGTTCCTACTTCCACCCTGTTCCCGATTCCTTCCGTCCTTCACAAACCATAGCCTGGTGTTGGTGGAGTTGTGCAATGCAGGTGAGTCTATGGGGTGAGAGTGCACAATACAGGCAGCAGAAGGTGCCCAGCAGGAGGACGAAGGAAATTCCACCTCTTCAGACATGCCTGAGTGGGTGCTCCCTGCTGTGCCCCAAGCACACCCAGCCCCGCTCCCATCCTCAGTCCTCTCCCTGCTCCTCCCTCAGAGGTCACCTCAGCAGGGAGAGCTGGTAAGGGCCTCCTGTGCCAAACTTCCCCATTGCACAGTCCCATAACCCTCTGCAGAAATGTGATATCATAAAGTGAGACAGATAGGTAAAAAATATCTCCAACCCTGCTATTCTAGCAAAGGTTAGTTCTGCAAGGGGAGGGGGTAAGATGTGGCTGCTTTGCTTGTCTTAGATTAATCCCCTACCCAGTAGCAATAAATAGTTTAGGGAGTTTGGAGTTGGAATCTTCAGAGGCAAATAACTTTGGAAAGGTGGATAAAAATGGGCACTTTGCTATCATCAAACTCCTTCCATTCTGATTTAAAAGGTCTGAATCCAAAATGATTATGAGCTTTGAGTATGTTGAACAAAATAAAAGCACCTGCCCTCTCTCTACAGCTCATTCATCTGTGCAACCTTCTGGTGTTACCTGTTCTGGTGTTAGTGGTCGAGGAGTTTCAGTCTCAGGTGTCTAATGAGCAATCAGCAAACTTCGTCTCAGTAAATTCATATTAATTAGTAAAAAAGTACCAAGAAGAAGAGGAATACTGTGAATTGAAGAGAGCCTGCAACTTTGATCCAAATCAGACGTTTTGATGACTCCATAGGCAAAGCCAGGGATGATATTTGGGAGTGTTTCATTGTCAAATAAAAACCAGCATTTTTAGTCTATGCAGAGGGAAATTATGCAGCAATCAATGTTGAGCTATAAGGGGCAGAATGGAATCTAAGGAGAGACTGAGATGGAGAAAGAAGCAGCAAAGGAAAATACTACAGACTGAAAGATGTCTGCCTAATGAGCACAGGAAAGAGAGGAACCCTTAAAATTTCACCATCCAGTTCCCTTTGTCTCCTTATCTTCTCTCCTGTAGTGACTTATTTTGGTGAGAAGACTGCAATGCTTGGCTCTGTGGAGTACAGGGGCAGTGTAGCAATGGGTTTTCTACTGGCATGGGCAAAGTAAGTATAGCACAAAACAGTTGTTGGGCATAAGAAAATGTCACTAGTTGTCCACTGTTTCAGTGAAAGGACAGTGTTTGCGGTTGTGCCACTGAAGGACCGCTGAGCCATGGCCACCGGGGGACAAGGGGACATCTCTAGCAGCTGCTGGCACAGGGAAAGGAGGGTCTTCAGGGTGTAACAGCTGCAGTTTTACTCCTCATCCTGTACACAGACCTTGAGCAAAAAAAATTCAGTGTTGTGCAAAGATGAGAATCTGCTCTAAACCAGTACCAATCCAGCACCCCAGACTATAAGTTTCTGAACGCTTTAGACTGGTAATAGCTGCCAATAAAAACCCCATGCTGTCTTTTTTCACAGTCTGCTCATTTTACCACCACTTACCACTGACACAGGTGTTTTTGCCACTGTGCTGGTAACTGGATCAGGGAATACACTGAGGTTAAAAGTCACCTTTCTGGGGCAAGTGGGAGACACAAATATCTGTTCCATTAGAAGGACGAGAGCAGGAGTAGAAGAGTGAGCAGGGCAGATAGGAGTGGGATTGCATCTTCTGGCAGGATCTTCAGCTTGCAGTGTTCCTGAAATTGTGGTCTCAGGCAGTTGATGGAGAACGAGAAAAGGCCTTGTCTTACTCAAGGCATGTTCCAGTAATCAATGTCTTGTGCAACAGCAGTCAGATCCAACACTTCTCATAGTCCCTGGAACTTTGCTACCCTTATGCCCTAAATGGCCTTATGAACTTCTTAGGAATAACCTTTATTTAGTATGTGTTTGACCACTATTATATTTTGTTGAGGGTTTTTTTCTTACAATCACACATTTCACTCTTGCCTCATTAATACTTTTTCCAGTCCTCACGTTCCAATATGAAATTCCTATCTTTATATATATATATATATATATATATATATATTTATATTTAAGCTTTCTGGTGTTCTGCTGCCAAATATCTTTATCTTCTTAGACTGTATGCAGGATAAAGCCTGACCTTATGTGTACCAGTAATTCAGGCAGCTCTCCTGTGTTATTCCATGTCTCCTCACCAGCAGCACAATCTCTCTCCAGGAAATGGAGAAAGCTGGCTTAAGTGCAAACTTGGGCTACATAGGTAAATAAATTTTTGTAATTTTTTGTTCTGCTTAATCTGAAACAAGTGATGTAGAAAAGTTTATAGTGTATTTTCCATGTTGTTTTTTTTTAATATACTAGTTTGCCTAGCACACAAAGAAAGGATTTGCATAATGTCATGACAAAAAAAATCCCTGAAATTTATGGCTTTAATTTGAAGACAACTTCAGAGAATGACTGAGTGAATCTTCAAACACAAGAATTATATGATTTGCTAAAAAACTGCACCTAGAATTTTTTTACTAAGTAATTAAAGTAGTTCAGGGTTTGTTTGTAGAGTGGCTTGCATGAAAGAGGTATCAAGAATACTCATTTAAATGTGAGACACAGACACAAACTGGGCTTTTCTACTGTCAAACCAAAACCTTCCTAGAATGAGAGTTGAAATAAAACTTATTAAATTCTAAGTAAAGCTCGTTAAATTGTGTTGAAACAAATCCTTTTTAAGAAATGAAGTTTTCACAACAGCATTGAAGCATTTTGTATTAAAAGAAATAATCTTTGTCCTTTTCTGGGCAAGAAGGACTGGGTTGTCTCAGAAGTGTTGGTAATTATGGAATGGATGGCCATGTTCTGTGCTATGAAACTGGAAGCACGGGAATTTTCATTGTCAGTTCTTTATTTGTATTACTAGAAGATTTGCCCACAACATTTGTAATGTAGGACAACAGAAAGTAGGACTATGATCTATTTGATCAAGTGCAGACATCTCCTCTGTACATATTGTACAGCTCTGTCTACAACCCAGCTAAACAACAGCATCACCTCCCACCCAGTAGCAGGAAATATTTCTCCCTTCCTAAAGTCAATGTCTGTATATAAGATGAATATAAACCTGTTTTTGTCTTTAAAGCTTACCTAGACACATACAGCAGATTGCAGGTCTCAAAGTATCAGGTAAAATTGCTCCAGCCACCCTCATCAGACAAAGGGAAAGAGTCAATGGAGGCAGTGACAATATCAGTTTATGAAAAATCAAGGCTATTTTCTGGTCTCAGGACACTGGCATACTTCTGCTGCAAACATGCTGCTCCCCAAAAAATGTGCCTACACACTGAGGCACTGTGGAAGGTGGCTCAGGATGTATCCCATGGCTCTTGGTGCTTGCTGCTTCCTCCTGGAAAAGCCTCCTTAAGGGAATGGGCACAACTCATTCCTGCCTGTTCCCCTGAGACCTGGGAACTGCCTTCTCTGTGATAGTTCCCCAGCTGAGCACAGGGCCTGGTTGGAGGCATGTGCTGGTCCCAGCCAAACTGTGCCAGGGACTGCTGTAGCCACTAAATTTTTCAGAGTAATATCCAACCCCTGTGCATATTCCCATCTTGATTTATAGAGAATATAGCAGTTTGCCAGAGTTGTGTTAACAAGTGTGATAGCAATGTCAGTGCATCAGCAGTCTAGCATGTTATGCTTAATTGCAGAGGTTAATGCTTAATTACTAGGGATATATTGCACTGAGTTATTATGGAAATATAAATAGATTGGAAGAAACTTTGTGCTTCAGTTAAAAGCCATGTGCTTGATGGGGTATTTTGTACTTGCATCCAGCTCCAGCCTCGAAGACCTGTGTATTAGAGAGCTCTTGATGTGCTGCACCATTCCCATCTACAGATGCACTTCAGGTGTTTTTGGCCTTTGTCTCTAATTGCTCCCTGCTGTATATACTCCTAAGGGAGAAACATAAATTAACTGGATTTGTGACCATTTATAATCACAAAATTATCTAGGCTAAGAGGGATCTCTGGATATCATCCAGTCTGGACCCCTCCAGTGAGTGGCTACAAACATCTAATGGTCTGAACATTCAACTGACTCTCTTAAGAAAATGAGGATCATATTTTGCATTTACAGTTGAGTGTCCAAAATATTTCAATGTCAATGCCACACTTAGGGAACATTAACTTTGAAAAATCACCTTACCTTTCTGAAAGGCTTGCACATCTCATACTTTCATAGCTTGAAATCTATTTCTGTTTTTACCAGATTCCAGAAGGGAGGAAAATACTCTACTTTGATTGAAGGGGATAGAAAATATTCTCATTTTACTTTCCAAGATCTTTTCTTTTAAAAAATAAGTGCAAAGTATATATCTAGTTCCATTCCTTGAAATGATTATTTAGAAAGCCTTCCTAATCCAGTTCTACACTCCTTTATTGTCTTATTTTCTTAAAAGAATGCTACAGTGAGAAGAGAACTAGCTTTATGTTGGGGCTTTGCTTTCAGTACCAGAAATCATAAAAGAAATAAATTATTTCATTCAGAAATAAGGCCACAGAAGCTGCATTGCCTTTGCAACAAAAGAAAAAAAAAAAAAAAA
>VZRZ01005967.1:1502619-1538160 GCA_013398175.1 Climacteris rufus | reverse complement strand
TTTCAAAAAAAAAAAAAAAAAAAAAAAAAAAAAAGAAGCATCAGCCTAAAGCCATTCTGTGGCATATTTAAGCCATCATCTTTATACAGTGCTGTAACAGAAGTTTTTGCTTCTTTTTTAAAAATGTATTTCTTTTCTATTCTTTTAAATGGTCATATTTCTTCACTGGCCAACTCCACTGACACTGCATCAGCACTGATGGAGCTGTTTTTGGAGGTAGGTGACACAACTGTCACTGTATCAATCTCACCATTAAGCTGTCAACTCCACAGTAGTATTTGGAATTGAATCAGACAGTTCCACTGACATTGTAACCACCACGTGTGAAAGACACTTCTATTCCTTTGGATGTGCAGGAGACACTTTCATTTACAGAAAGGACCCACTGACACTCTTGTTCTGCCCACAAGGATTAGTCAGACTCTTCATGGAAATCAAAGGAAGCTGGTGTCAGTGCAAACTCTGCCTCCATCAGATTTCAGGTGTCCCAGCTGTCCAGCCTAATTGCCCATCACAGTCAAACTTCCAGTGAACACTTGCACTGACATTCTGCTCCTTGATTTTATATCCCCACCCACTGTCAACAATCTTACACAGACAGGTTTGCTTATGATTTATAATAAAGAAGGTTGTAAGATAACTAGGCCATTCCTTCTAATAGCATACTCTTGAAAGCACCCCACTTCCCTCCATACAGAATGAAGCACCCTGCTTAACCATTCTGTCCATTTTCTTCTGCATCAGCATCTACTCCAATACTTTTTTTTTTTTTTTAAATATAAACTTCATACATTTATAAATCTCATTGTATGAGGGTTGGGACCTGCTACTAGCAGATGTATTTAAATTCTCAGGGTGGCTGTACTTGAGACAACAGAGTTTTGACCTATGTCAAGATATGGCAGTAGTTAAAACTAAAAAGGAAATAATCAAGGACATTGCTGCTATAACAAGACGTCCCTAGATTCTTGGCACAAATTTAAATCTTACAATAGTGTATTAAGACCTGATAACAACGTTGGTGTGCACTCATATGAGCTGCTTACATGTGGAGCTCCTGTTGTAAGAGGAAGGCATTAACAATGTACGTAGAGTATACAAATAGTAGACCCACAAAGGAACATTTGAGGTCATCAGCTTCTACAATCATGAGATCACTTAAGTATCTGGAAATAGAAGTGCACTACTAAACACTGTTTCGAACTCTGATTAAAGACATACTGTATTGGTCAGGGATAGTTTTATAGTTATAACAGAAATTTGGATTAAATCTTGTTATTCTCAAAAGATGTTCTTAAAACAGGAGAAAACATGATTTTTAAATGTTCTCTCTCTGTACATTTATGAACTTCCTCTCCTTCAGTTTTTACATATATAGAGATTTTATATATATTCTTACATAGGTATAGAGTGTGTGTATATATATATGTGTGTATGTATATATATCTATATATAGTCTTATACAATGTGAATCAACCAGCTTTGGCATGTAGCATCTTTTTCAAAATGCACAGTCAATAACCCCAAAACTGGTTCTCCTTGCATTTGAAAGCTTTTTTTTTTTTTTTTTTCATTTACTACAGTTATTAGTTTTATTAGTGTCAGAAAAGTTGAGTCGCAGAAGAAGTTATTTCTGGCATGGTGCTTTTAAAATTAAACTCTAGAACATTTGTACTTTAACATCATAAACAGATTTTACCACTTCGCATTACTTTAAAAACAATATTCTCTATGACAGTTACCAGACTCTAAGCCATAGAGATGATACAAAACCTGTGGAATAAGGAAATTACAGCATAATGGAAATGATGGCTGGGAGCCATACCACCCAGAGCTGTTAGCTCATCTGAACAGAAATGCCAGGCTGAGCTGATTTGGTCAGTGCTTTGGTCGGGATCTCTGAGGAAACCTCTGGGGTTGCTGAAGGAAGTGGTGGCAGCAACACTGTAGGTGGCATTCTCTGTTCTTGAGTCTCCATGGGGTCAATAACCTGTGTGATGGGGGCCAGCAGGATTTCCTGGAAGAGTTGTGGGCATGATGTGAAACCATGGTCCCGAGTATCAGGGATTATTTCAAGACCACCATGGACTTCGTGTGAGGGGTAGAACTGGCCACCCTGGGTACCTGATCACATTTCAGTTATCAACCTTTCTTACTTAATTTTTCAAAATTATTCCTGTATTTGCTCCTCTTTGGGGCAGCAGAACAAAACCGGTAATGTAATGCCAGGATGATGGAGTACTGAAAAAAGTTCAAACCCCACTGAAAGACACTTGAAATCCTGTCATTAGCTTGAATGAGATTATGATCACGTCTAGAGCCCTTAGTGTAAGGACTGTGACAGGGCTAATGTGTTTTTTTGAAGGAGCTCTTCCCTTTTCCTGCCTTTCCCATTTGAGCAATGCTGCCATTGCCTTTCAGCCATAATCACCAGCCATTACTCAGAGATGATGTCAGGCCCCATCACGCTCCCAGAGCAGCTCAACTCCAGATCGTCCTCCTCCCCAGCCCCACTATGCTGTAGTGACACTATGACATTACATTCTCCCCAGAAACAATGACATGAATCTGTTTTATAACTGGTGGTAAAACTTTATTATTCAAGTTTAGATGTAACAGACATCTTTGCTGCCTGAAGATTGTTTGCATAAGAAATACACCAAGAACATGTTTGTGAGTAGAAATGAACATGCACTATGAAAACCAAAAAACAAAACAAAACAAAAAACCCGAAACAAAACAGAACAAAAAACACATCCATGTGTTGTAAGGACAAAACATTAAGAGCCAGCATTCTAGAGTCAAATCGGGGCTACAAGTTTAAAGATGGTTTTTAGCAACATGAAGTCATTCTTTATAAAGTACTTTTTTTTTTTCTTTTTTTTTTTCCTTTTCCTGCTGGTGAATTTTCTATAAGCTAAATTTACAATGGCATTTTGAGATGTTTCCTTTTCTCCTGTTCTCCTACACAGAGCTCAGAGGCCAAAATGATAGGAATAGAAACTATGGTAGCTGTTACAATGTTTTTACTTTACTATGGGTAATTTTGCTGTCCTAATAAAGGAATTTTACTAAGCGTAACAAAGAATCAAATGAAACTGGTATTTATCCGGCTAGCAGACATTTAATTATTATTGTCTTTTATCCTCTTAAAGTAAAACGGGGTGTGTGTGATTACTGTACAGGTAGCATCTCACCAACTGCCAGCTTTCCAGAGCTGGCTGAATGAAATAAAATTGTAAGGAACAGGGTAGGGAGGAATCCTATTCTGAGGTGAGAAAATTAAGTAAATCATTTTACTTGGCCCATCCTAACTTCAGAGAAAAGTTTAGAAGGGATTTCTCACTTATCTATCACATTTGGGATACGCTGACAAATCGGTTGCTGCTCTTTGCCAAGCATAACCGTCTCCACAGAAGCAGAAGGAAATATATCTACCCTTCTGGCTGCACAGAAGTGACCTTCTAATCTCCTCGGCTTTTCCTGACCAGTATTAGGAATTAGCATGTTAAGTCAGCCAAGAAAAATCAATGCAGGAGCAAAAATGAGAATATATTTAGACATACTGGGCAAAAAGCAGATGGTAGACAACATCCTTAGCTCATAAAGCAAGTAGGTATGACTACAAAACAACACTGTCCAGTTCAAGGGTGGATTTCAAAGTTTGTCCCTGAACTGAGTACTAATCCACAGTTGCCAAATCAGTTTTTCCCATTGCACAATCATTATGCTTCAGCACTGTATACAATTAGCATCAGTCACTTGTCCTGCTGCCCCTCTAACTGCAAAAATAATCTATTGCTCACAGTGTGCCTCAATCTTTTGAGATGTCTCAATTTTCTCTCTCTTTAAAACCATCACAATAGACAACAGTACCTTTTTTAAGCAAAACCAAGATATAAGCATCCGGTGTCTTTCCCCCTTTCTGGATAGTCCTCAAAAAATTCAGGGAGGAGTTTCATCAGCACAGTGGCAATTAGGTGCAAAACTTCTGGAAAGCACTCTGAGTTTAGCACCTGCACACAAACTGTGCTCTGGAACATCTTCATCTCCCGCAGCATTAATTGAACGGGCAGCAGCCACGAAGTGACAGCTTAGAGACAATCTGGTTTGCAGAAGATGTCAAAGGATGGCTCCATCTCTATAGAGAGTTAATGGAAACATTGTGCCTGTTCTGCAATGTGATTAGGGACAGGCACCACAAATCCTCTGGTTTTGAAACATCTACTTATTTTGTGGTCCAATTTGAGATACATTTTACTACCATTCCTTTAGTAAGGGAAGTTCACCACCTTGAAGCCACTGACAAATTGAGAACAAAGATTGATTGTTTCAAAGTTCAATTTTTACTGCTGTAAGTTGATTGAAACACAGTGGGTGCAGTAATTACTTGTGTGTGCTAACATTGGTTTCCATCTGAAAGTTATTAAATAAGATAATTATTTTTCAGTGTCAAGATTTGTTTTTCTTTTTATTAGTATCCATTGTGAGGGGGTCTGGAAGATGGATGGAGTCATCTCTCTTCTGCTAAGAAATAAAACTGTGCTCCCCCTATCCCAATCAAAGAGAACAGGCTATGGCAAAATCCCGTTTCTTATAAAGCAGAAATCTTAGAACATCTCAATATGTCATGGCAAGAACAATGAACTTTTTTCAAATTTTATTTGCACCATCTAGGTGTGCAATAGTAACATTCAAAACTCTGTCTTGTTCTTTGCACTCATAAGATTTCATTTCTCCTCATCCCCCAAACCCTGATATGTGTATTTCCTGTTATTTGCCTCTGCTTCTGAGTTTAGCAAGTGTTATGAAGTTAAGGGTAATGCTCAAGTCTTACAATGCACATGTCCCCCTTAAAAATTTTTGCCATGAAGATGCAGCTTCTATCAATGAAGAAGCCAGAGGAACTGGTAGGTCTTAAGCGAACTAAATCAAACCAGTAACTACTGAAAACTGGCAGGCAGCTACCTCTGAAGCCGATAAAAATCACTGCTTAGTGAGTCTAACATCTTTCTTGGAAAAGCTGAAAAAGACACACACTGGACCCTGAAGTAATGAAACGAGGGCAATCTATTTAAGTCCCCACAGAAAAAAAAAGAAACAAAAAATACCCAACAAAAATAAATCCACAAAAACCAAGTCAGAACTTATTATTGGAGAACAATAATAACAACATAACCAGACTTTGTAACTGGTATCAAGCTGGAGATTCATCTAAAAAATAGAAGAAGAAGAATGTGGCCCAACATCCTTTGCTAACCTAGAACACTACTGAAGGGTTACAGAACTCAACTGCGAGCAGATTGAGCGGGACTTTCCATATGCTGCTCACCAGTAAAGAAGCAATGGGTGGAGCAGGAAGGAATGCAGCCTAATGCTGAACAATAGCCTGTCTGTGCCTAACACATCAGAGAAACTGTGCAATAATGTTTCACCTCTGTGAAAATATAACACCTAAATACCTCCAAGGTCAGTGAGACCTTTGGTGATGAACTGTGTAAGTGCCTCTCATGCTCGATGATGGTTGTTGCCAGCTGCTTTAGGCACATTTTTTCTCAAAAGACTATCAAAGTGCTGAATATTTAGGCCAGTTCCCTCCTGGTTTTCCTTTTGCCAACCCCTATAAGACATTTCCTATCACCTCTCCTTTTTATCTTCCACCTCCCTGTTTATCTGGTTAAGTATCTTAATAAGTGCACCAAATACTAGAAGGGAGAGTGGTGAGATTCAGGTAAGTTAAATACAAGAACTTTTTTTTTTTTTTATGATGCTTTAGTTCAATTACATGAAAATCTGAGAAAGGCGGCATGTAAGTGAGATCAGAATAGGACCCTTTACATATAATCTCAAGTGAGGACTTAGTCCAGAGATATTTTTATAGAACATTTTAAAAAATAAAATGCATGAATGGAGAAATAAAAGACAACATAATATCAGAAAGACATTTTAAACTTCATTTGCTGCAACATTCATGAACCAGTTGAGCTACACCTGCCATCCAACCATAAGGAACTAAGACCCTGCACTGCGAAAAAGAAACAAACCCAAACAAAACAAAAAAGCAACTGCATAATATTGTAAAAATGGAGTGCAATGCTACTACAGAATGCAATAAAATATCAGTGCTGCATCGTCAAACAGCACTTATCAAAATAATTTCTGAAATGTTTCTTCTGAAACACAGACAAAGCAATAAAAAGAGGATATATGTTTATCATTTTAAGCATAACAATGTGAGTTAAGAGCTTAAGAATACAAAAGTACTTGGAATGAATAGTGCTACCCTTTTTTTCCTAAGTAGGCATAAAAATATTTTCAATTCCTTCTTGTTTTTCATACCATTAATATCAACAAATTTCATTCATTTCATGTTATCGTTTACAACTTTAATGCACACACACAGAGAAAAAGATACCTACTGCAATAGAAATAGTTGCTTCATTACCTTGTTTGCTACATTTGCAAATGTAAACAGCGAGGCAGAGCCAGAACTGACTCTAATGCATGATGGAATATCTTTGTTGCATACGTACACTGTAGAAAATAATTATTCAATATGTCAGGCACCATTATTTGAAATGTAATACATTAATATTTACTAGAAAAATAAGGTTTTTTTCTATTTGTTCTCCCAACTTCTTTAATGAAATAAGTTAATCTGACAGTGCATCCAGTAGCTTGTAATATCTTCTACATCCCTGTGGCAAAATAATAAACTACTGGTTGGGACACTATAATGAAAATGATTAAAGTCAGTTCTTGTACACCCTTGTAGCAAGCATGGAGGCTCGTCTAACAGCACCTTTAACCAATTATTTAATATTTAGTTATTTAGCCCTATTTCCCTGAGCAGTTATGCTGAGGAGCTTTCCCTTCATGGATAGTTTTTAAAAAGCTTTAAGTATTAAAAAGTACTATGAAGACATTTAATGCTACTTAGCAAAAGCTGGTATAAGTCTACTGAAGGGATTGACTGGTATGTATAGCAATGTTAAGCCTGTGGAGAAGTAACCATAGACTTTAAGGTTTAGAAATGTAATATATTAAAAATATATTAAAATAAAATACAGCAGGTTACCTTGTTCTATGCAAATTAAACCTGGAGTGTGGCTTCTGTATTAGAGACTTCACTTGCACAAAATGCTTTTCCTAGACTAAAGTGTGCCAGAAAGAACGTAGTGATAAAATGGTAGCTAAAAATCAGCTGAGTCTGAGAAACACCTAGATGACATTGCTGCCAAAGCTCTGAGGACAAGGTGATCCTAAGGCATGTCGTAGGGCAGAAATTCGCCCAAATTAAAGAAAAGAAAATGATCTTTTAACATCTGTATATTTAACACATCTAGTTCTTATATACAATGTGCATATGTTCACTACAACCCTGCAGCAGTATACACATATACACATCTTTGCACTCTTGCCAGTTATGTCTCTTACACAACAGCAAAGGTATTAATTGTCCAGTAAAATTTTCTCAAGGTTATTCGGCATGATTCACTGCATTCTGGCTAGCTTTGGTGGGCTGTGTCCCACTGAATTATCTTCCTCCCCTTCTGGCCACCATCCAACTGTTCTTTTGTCTTGGTAACCCACTCATTTAAAAGGAAAAAAAAAAGAAAAAAAAAGTAAAAAATAAAGAAGAAAAAGAAAAAAAAACCAAGAAAATAACAAGGGATTTAATATTGGATAAGGCATGCTCTCTATATGAAGTGCTTTATAGGTCTTCACAAGACATTACAAGCTATTGAATTCCCATCAAGGAAACCTATTTCTGTTTAATTGTGCTAAGTGCTAAGGTTTACTCTTTAGGTTTTCCATTCTTTTCAGCTTGTGCATTGTTCCTGTGTAGGCCTCTCTGGATGTGAGTTGTGAAGTCATACTTGTCCGTGCAAAGATGCTGGCATATGCTGCACTGGAAAGGTCCACTGTCACCATGGCAACTCATATGCAATGCATACATCACTTCATCCAGAAAGACAATGCCACAGTGCACACACTTGGTAGAAAGTTCATCTTGAGTACTTCTATCAACTTTCTCTGTTTTTACTACATTCAAGGGACCTTCATTTTTTACATTTGGTGGTGCCTTACTCTTTTCCTTGGAGGCACCATTTGCAGTTGGCCCAGGTCTGGAATGCTTTATCGCCAAATCTAGAGGAATGTCATTGTCTGATCCGACAGCTGAAAAATGAGGAGGCAGATTAAAGGTGGGATAAGGCACATAGTTTTGGCAAGGATTTGGTAGGCCAGGCACATGACTCAAGTAGTGTGGATTCCCAGGAACAGACAGCTTATATTTACTCCAGAATCTCAGCCAGTCAGCTTCACTCTGAAAGTCATTGTGTACAAACGGAAGTCCAAAAAGTGGGTACTGGTATTTTTCAATAGGGCTTCCAGGTGGAGAATAGTTTGGGTGTTTCGCAGGTCTCATGTATTTTTCTATCGGGCTGCCTCTCTCTGAGCTTCCTTTCCCTTCTGATATCGATGAACTGTTTCCTGGGTCTCCAGTACTTTCCTGAGGACTTTTTATCTGAATGTGCAAAGGTTGCATCCTTTTGTGAATATCCAGAGTTTGGCTGACCAATATTGGCTGCTGAGCAGAATGGCTTTTAGTCAATGAACCTGGGGCCTCATATTTACTGAGGCTGGGAAGCTGAATTTCTCTCTGATGACTTTCAGGTAAATGATCCTCTGACCTCCTCTCTAAGGGGCTTCCATTGACTTGCTCCTCACTGCTACCCCTCTGCTGTTTGTTTAGCTGCTCAGCCTGAAGTGCCTCCGGGTTAAGGCGCTTTCTTGTTCGTCTCCTAATGATCTGTTCACCATTGTTCTGTTTAATGATGTTTAAAGGCCTGGGAGTCTGCATGGAACACACACAGAATGAACAAAAGGAAAAAAAGAAAGACACATTAAACAAATCTGCGAGACCATGCTCACACAAATTTATCTTTTCTTTTGTGAAGAGCTGTATTACAACAGTGTTATGAGAATGACCAAATTTTAACCCAAATGCTGGTTCATGGCCCCTCATCCTGAAAGTAAACTATGAAATGGCTTGTTTTATCAATCTAAGTCAACTGTCTTATACATACTATACCTGTTTACTTAACAAGGCATGAAGTATCCAAGCTGTCAAACCATTTATTACCTCTTACTCCTAAAAAATTCTGGGGGAGATGTGCTGAAAGTGGGTGTTGTGTGCTGGGGATGAGGTGACAGATGCAAAGCCTTATGCACTAGTATTGTTCTGTGCACCAGAGATGCTCTTGGGCAGGGCTTTACACAGGTCCCACTATGACAATAATTGAGCAACACTTACCTTGATACTCACCCTGCTCTGACATGGACAGAAAACACAAGCACACACAGGGCTTGCTGACCACCATTGCTAGCCAAAGGGCTGCGGGTCCACTGTGTGGTGAGTGGGATGATGGTGGCTGGAAAGGGGCTAAGAGAGATGGAGAGGAAAGCCCAGGAAAACTTCTTCCAGGCACCAAAAGGTCTACCTCTACTTTGGTATCAACTCCCTCTCCTTCATGCCTACTGCATTTCTTTGTAAGTACTACTGATCTTGTGCTACTAAGGCATGAGGGAGAGAAGACATCCCCTGAAGGCAGGGAAAAAAGGATCTGTAAAGAAATAACCATCACAAAGAGGCAGAGGAAAGAACTAAGCCAGGACTTCTGTTTCCATTTGCTACCCCAGCTTATGGTAAATGGCCTATTTAGAGAAGAAGTGAAAATATCTTAGTGTGAAAACCAAAAAAATAGTACAGGGAAGGACAGCAGGCAGGCTTCCTTTAAAGGCTCCCCAACAGGAAAGCAATGGTATGTGAATGAAAAATGGTGCTGTACCGCCAGGATGTATTGCTCTGCTAGGCAGATGTTAGAGCAACAAAAACTACCTAAAAGTCATTCAGTTTGGTGTATTGGCAGCTGACATTCTTCTTATACGAATGCACATAAAATCCTGTTTTGGTTGGAGGTCAGAAAAATGTTCCCTCCCTCCCCCCTCATATTCCACTTACATGTTTATTTAGAAATTCTAACATTGTTTTAAAAAGCAGTTTTAATTTTGGCTTACAGTCAATATCCAAAGCAATTTGTACCTTGAATATAACTAAATTTTTATATATTCATAACGTCAAACCAATATGAAAACATCCAGAGCTGGAAGAGCACCCATCCTATTATTTGTAGAGATTTAATCTCTCTCTTGACTTGCCATCTTCCTCTCCTCTTTCACCTATTTATTTCCCTGCAGTTGGCTTATTCTTAATAGTTGACTACATTTTAGTAAGTGAAGCTATTTTTTAGGATTTTACTTTCTATTAAAAGGCTAAATCAGAAGTATATACACACTTTGATTTAGATTTTTAATATGAGAAATTTAAACTTGGCAGAAAAACAGCACCTGAACCAGCCTCCTCACACAGATCAAAGTTGAGACAAAATCATTTCAGAAAAAGTTACAATATTTTCTATGTAAATTCTAGTGAGATAAAAATTATAATTTGCAGAATCAATAGCCAATTAATATGCATAGGCATATACTCTTTATTATAAAGTCTGTGTAATTTCCTCACCTTTTTATGACAATTGTAAGTAACACTGACATACTGAGATGCTGTGTGAGATCTTAGAGTGTTGCTGTCGCTCTTATTTAATATTTATTTAAACACTGCAGACCATTTTTATATGGCTTCCAGATAACCTTCCAATAATTTGGAAATATTTTAATCTTACTCTTCATGATACAAGTATGAAGTCTGATTATGAAAATAGTTGAAAGAAACATCTTCCTACTTGCGATTACGGACTCTCACACACTTCTCTCACACACTTATTTGAGACTGGCTATTCAGTTACATGCCATGAGGTGTTAAAGGCTGTAGGTTCAACTTTAAAATTCTTCAGCTTGCAAATGACTGTACTCATCTGATTAAACCAGTCTTTAGATGATTAAAATGCACTATTAGGTGCTGCAAAGCTATTAATTTCCCTTACTCATCATAGTCAGGTGCAGACAAAAGTATTTTGTATTTGGTTGCAACCAAGGCAAATAGAAAAGTTTAAGCTCACTTCTTGATTTTCAGTGGGGCATTAAATATAAATATAGTGGAAACATTACCAGAACCTTCTTTTAAAATGGCCTATGTCAGATCCTTAACTATATGTTATACATAATATATTGAGGATGATCACAAACATTTTAACCATCTCTACATCAACTGGAAATCTCCCTACTCCAATTATACGAGTAACTTTAAAAAATAAAACACAAAATGCAACAAATGGTTCATTAAATTATTTTGATTAGATGTCTTAAATGCCATGGGAAAGTGGAGCCTCCTTTAGACTAATCCTAGAATATGCTGCAATTCTTCACAGTTAGATGTGGTCAAGGAATCACTGTGAAACAAAATGTAGCTTTCCATGACTAAGTTAGAGCTATTAAAAAATGAGGTACAGCACCACAATAATAATGGTCAAATTCATGATTCTGGGGAGACAGCAAATGTGAATATTGTGTATACGTTTGCTGTGAGATGCATTTTTTTTCACTAAAACTTTTAATAATAGACTCTTGGATTACCATGATACATTACTTAACACAGTTGTTTGCATTAAAGGAAAGAAATGTGAACAATGTGTCAAGTTTAAATTATGCCTTAAATGGATGGAACATTTTGAAAATACATTGAAAAATTATTGAAGGATATCAAAGAAAAAGAAATGTAACTTATTACAGAAATCAGTACCATGATAACATTCATCAGTCACTACTACATAGTAGGATCTGACAGATCACAGATTTTTCTTCTTATTAAATAAAACTGAAAAGGGGATCTTAGGCTTGAGTTAATGAGGATGGTAGTTCTAGATAGTAATAATCTGATCAAAAGGGACCTAAGAAATGTGCAAACTACTGCAGGTGATTTTTACTCAGTGGTGTAGCATAATTTAGTTGAACAGGGGTCTTACAGAAGGGAATTCTATTCACTGGAATTTTTATAGTTTTGGACATTTCCCTAATAACTGTATCGTCCTAGACCCCTTAATTCAAAACCATACACAACAAATACTGCAATTTTTCATGAACAGACAGGCTGACAGATAAAAGAGACTTTCATTTTTCTGGTGTCAGTCTAAAGAGCATCCCTGTGCACGGGATTGTCTCAAAAGGTGTCCCAAAGGAGAGATTTGTTGGATTATTTCAGATTCCTACTTATGAAGGAGCTGCTATCACACCACAGCAGAGTAAGGCTTAATTAAATTCTTTGCATTTGTTTGGTCAAAGTTCAATTGAAGATATTAATGTCAAATGTCCACTGAATGGCAGCTTATTGCCATGCCTAAACAGTGGAGCTAAGAAATGGTGCCAACTTCTTGCTTTCGAGATGCATAAAATAAACTTTGACATTGTATTTCTAATGAATGTTGTTAGAAGCACACTAGTTTGTTCCTACTGGTTCATAAGGATGATCTGAGCTGTGTTTGAATTCAAAACTGGTTCTTGTAGTTTTTATCTATTAAAAAAAGTTATGCTAATAATCATGGTAAAGTTCAACACTATAGCTGAGAAAAGTAAAATTAAAAAAGGGAAAATTGAGTCAGCAAACTGAAGTTCTACAAATACCTGGACTCAAATGTCAAATTGAAAAAAAAAAAAAATTAAAAAGCCAAACTGTCCTGAAAATCTTTGTGGATGCTCACCACTGATCAATTTCCTTAAATTAGGTATTTTATCTATAACTTTGAGAGGTGTCCAGGAAGATGATACTGGAGCAAACCCAGCCAAGATGCTGACCAGAGACTGTGCATCAGTCCATCTTCTCAGGTGCTATTGGACTGACTGGGCTGTTCTGGGGCTTGAAAACAGTTGGTGACCTCACAACGACACACACGGTCAACAGAGAACCTTTCAGGCTGGTGATGGTCATATTGCTTTTGAAAACTGGATTTTTTTTTTTGTTTTAGTAAGTGGGCTGGTTTGGCAGGATCTTGAGTAAACAGGATTATTGTATGGCCAGTAGACAAGAGTATTTAGAAGTTTATACCTCAAATTTAATTTCTTCAAAAAGTTTTTAAAAATGCACACTCTCAGTTACCACACAGATTTCTGAGCTAGGCTCTAAGCCTGAACTGCTACACTGCCCTGGCAAACTCCCAGAGACTAGCTCTGTTTCCATTTCTGAAAAATAGTAACACTTTTTAATTTCATGGGAATGTTGTAAAAATTAATTAATTAGTCACCTGACTCTCTCATGTGCTTCTATTAAAGACAGCAAGGATAACATTTAACCAGTGGGTTGTAACCGAAAAGATTCCAAGCATTTTGGCACTGATCCAAGGAAACACTTAAGCATGGCTTTCCTGGACCTGGACCAGAGCATTCAACATCTTTCAGGATCAAGTCAAGTGTCAATAAGATGAAAAGCAATATAGACAGACCATGATTATTACTTATTCCCTGACTGATCATGAGGGATGGTGAATCTTCCCCTCATCAAGTGATGAGTGCCTTCAAGTGAATAACTTCCTTGTTGAGTTATTTCAGTATCTTCCAGCAGACTGTAAGAACTGTAGGAAAAAGAACAAAAACTCCCACCACCCCGTATCTCCAGGAAATTTACTGTCAAGAATAAAGGGGGTAAGAGATGTGAAAGAACACAAAAAGTGTGTCAAGAGATATTTTGATATAGATGTGATCTCTAATTTCAAGAATTTTGGGTTTTATTATGAACATGAGAACTCCTGAATTCAGAGAGTTTTCATCACAGCATACTATATGCCTTTAAAGGGAATTCCCAGAAAATAATTAATTTTCCCCTTATTTTGTATCAAAATAATTAAATGCATCACTGGTGATCTCAAACACATCTACTCACATCATCCCAGCCTATTTCATAATGAATCACATCTGATCCCAAAGTGACCATTCTGCAAAACCCTGTTAGGAAATTAACTGCAGGCCAGGGAGTGGTACTAATCACACAACCAGACAAGACCACAGCTGCCCAGCTTAGCTGTGCAGCCCTTTTTTCTATGGAACAAACCGGTGAGTTCTTCCTACCGAGTGAAGCTTCTGGTAGAGGCCACACGCGTTGCATACATATCCACCATTTGCATTCTTTCGCCAGAGAGAGGTCTTTGTGGTCAGGCAATTGGCACAAAAAACACCCGAGCCTCTACGTCTCTGAAATAGGGAAGAAAAAGGGAAAAAAACCAGGTCAGAGGTGAGTCACATGAGCTGTGGAGTTAGGACAAATCAACACAGGAGTTTTGTCTCTAGACTGGCAACAATGACAGTATAAAACCACACTGCCCATAATGAGGTCAGGTTCAATTGTGCTTAATAGGCACCACTGATTTTCATTATAATTAACCCTAGAGTGATGGATGAGGTGTGTGAAACACCAAAGCCTTTTCAGAATAACAGCTTTAACTTTTTGAACTTCAGGTTTTGTGCATTTAATGATGGTTTCTAAACAGCAAATTCTGAAAAACTACTTTGGAAGCTGACAGAATGTTCCTGTAAACTCCTTCTGGTTTCACAACAGATTATTTCTTTTTAGCTTGCTTGATTTTAAAGGGTGATTGGTAACGAGAATTCTGAAACACCACCAGTTCAATTAATTAGTTTGTACCTGTGTCATACTAATTCCTTTAACAGAGATTATATTGAATACATGATATTTAGTTCCAGTCTTTACTACTTCTGAAATCAGTATAAGATACCATTTATTCCTGCAGCTTGCTATGAACAAATGAAAGTACAATATTCTTTAATAAGACTTCTTCCGAACTTCATTAGAAACCTCATAAAACACTGTCTCATCAATGGATAGATTTATTTATTTTGTTTTAGTCAGGCAAAGAAGGGTACAGTACAACTTTCTGAAATACAAATTGATTTTTAACCAGACTGAGCTGTGCATTCATCAACTTTCATAATAATCCAGGAATATTTACAAGTAGGCATGTTTATGAGTATTGCTCATTAAATTTTTTCTATGGAGTAATGATTTCATTAAACTTCTCATTTAAACAAAAGTCAGGCTGTGTTTGTGGGCACAGATACTAATAAGCAGGAAATTGAATTCTTTTGCTGAAAAGAAAATCTGAATTTCAACTCTGTTCCCCTTTTTGCAAGGGAAAAAAATCAATAAGAAACCTTCAGCATCTAAGAAAAGAATGAGTGAGTACAGGGAAAAACAGTCTGTGTGAAAACGAATTTTATTATAAATTATTAATTACTAACACTATGAGTAAAAATTTCAGGGTTTCACAAAATTTAAGTAATTTATTTAACTTTAGTTCATACTGTAGAAGACTGGTGTTCATGCCAAAAAAATACAATGGTTATAATTGTACTCTGATACATTTCAAATGGAAAGCTTTCTGCAGACATAATTTTGGCTTCAAGACTGGAACAGTTTCTTGGCATTGAAAGGGCATTTGATTCATCGGGTGTTTCACAATGTATCACTAAAAAGACCTGGTGAGCAGCCAGTTCCCTATAGGGTAATTTTTCCATCCAGATGCAAGTGCTATCAGAGGCCCTCGTCAGCTAAACTAATTATGATCTTGCATTTGCTGATGCCTGCTCACTCTAACATTCGACATCCTCCATTAATCATCAATACAAGGAAAATGAATGAAACGTAAAGAAACGAGGGCTGGTAAGCTGCACAGCCATAAAAATCTGAAATGAGTGCAATAATTTAACAAGATTGGGGAAATGTTTTTAGTGAGCACAAAGTCAGGCTAACAATTGCCCTTTTAAACCAAGAACACAATTTCATTTGTACAGCAGGTTGTGCTACTTTAAAGTGATACAATAAAATCAAAATTGTCATCAAGATAATCTCCCTCTCACCCTCTTACATCATCCCCTACTTAGTCTCTTAAATCAGAAGCAGTAGTATATGACATTTTTCTCAATTTAGCTAAGGAAAGAACTAACGGTATTTGATGTCCTTCAGCAAACATCTAACTAGTTGTGTGTATAAGATGCAGCTTGCTCTGGAATAGTGTGCTCATCTACAAACACACTGAAGGTCCAAATTCTTTTTGTGGCTGGATATCCTCTCCCAGTTTCACCTGGCTGCTGAAATATTTTCCATAAGAGTACAATAAAAGCCTCACTAGATTAATTCCAACTTGGTCCACTTGGAGGGTGAGAAGTTTCCAAGCGGAAATGACTGTATATGGCCAGGATTCAGCTACAACTGCAGAACTGTTCCTTTCCATTCCTACTTCTTGTCGGCTGGCTTATAGCTTCTTGGTGTGGTGTATTAACCAAGTGGAGTATAATCTGGGTCAGTCTTTCCCTTTTATTTTTGTTTGTGTTCTTTGAATTTGGGAAATAACCTCTACAAAGTCAAGAAAGACTATTAAAATATAGAGAGAGCAGTCTAGTTTATATGCTGCATTTCTACACACCTGAATGGGGACAGAAGGTATAGTTACACTGAAACCTACATTGAATACTCTGGAGCTAGTATCTCTTTAAAGCATTGACAAAAGCTTTTTTTCTCTATTTTTAAAAGAAAGATCTGATTCAAACTGGACATAAGTTGCAATTAAATAGTACAATGACTACAGCTGACAGCAATCTAAAAAATACATAGTAGTAGCTATATGCATCAAAATCCTATATGTCTGCTTATTCGCTACTTACAAATATTTATGTTTAAAATTTCAAGCAGTCCAGCTAAACATCCTTCTCTAAACGTAATGCAAAGTATGTAAACTTGTCTTTTGTGCTGTTCTAAGTGTTACATCTTACCTTTCTTTACCTTATTTCTATATTATTTAAGGAGAATCAACACTGATTATTTCAATACCAAAGTGTTTCAACATAGTTACATATACTAATAAATGAAGAATTAAAACATCTCTGGGAAAACTTAAATGCTGCTACTTTGTTAAGCATTTTGGTTGCAAAACAGCTATTTATAGTGAGGACACGCAGCTTTAGAATGGATTTCCTGCCATGAAACAGGACTGTGGCAGAACTGGACTAAATATTCTTGACTTTCAGATGCTACCAACTACAGAATGGATCTGCTCGTCAAAATACACCTGAGAAATGTTAATGTCTGCAAGAAAAAAACTGAGGGCTTTTTAAAAAGCCTAGAATGTCTGTAATCCTATTATCTTAAACAAATACGGTTTCTTAAAAACAAAAGGAACAAAATCCTAGGCCTGTTCTTTCCAAGTTTTCTATGCTATTGGTCAGCAGAAATTATCTAATTTTTTTTTTTTGTTGCTAAATGCTAATTAGGAATTATACTTCTAATGTTAGAGATACTTCTGGGCCTGTTCAGCTTTGCATACTCAGTACCTGTACTAATCAATAATATTGGCCAGTATTGCTGCTTTTCCGTGCAGTCTTGCAAAGAAATAGGCACTTGAGCTCAAATCCAGCAAAGCCTGTACAACAGCTACGGCCCACAGCCCCCATAAAACCCAGCAATGCACTCAAGTGCTCCGTGAAGCACCACTCTAGCCAGCATCCTCAAAAAACATGTTAGGGAAGCTTTTGCTCTTTTTCCTAATGTGAACTTACCACAGTTAAATTCTTAAATCAACCCAGTAAAGATAAGTCAACATGACTAGTCATGGGAGAGTCTGAGCCGCAGATAAAAAAGCTTCAGTCTGTGATCAATGCCACTAGAACTAGCTGCAGTTATCAATGAAAATTTCCTGTACATCCCTGGAAGAATAAGCCAAAAGGGTCTAAATAAATAAAATATGTATCTACTAATACAAGCTTTAATCATCTGGAACCTTACAGCCACGACATTACAATCCCAAATCCTGAAGGGGCGAGTGCAGTGAAGAGCTTGTCTCTATTTCCATTCCAGTTCCAAGGTCTGAGCGTTTAATATCACAGTTGTCTCAAATCACATTAGGCTGAAACTTGGCATATGTTTTTGTCAGCCCAGATGTAACTTTTTTTTTCTTTCTTGGTACTGAAAACTTTATCTAAATCAGTTCAGCTGTTTATAATTTGGAGATTGGCCAAACTGGGGGGTTGGGGCAGAGGGGATTTCAAGCTTTTCAGATAAATTTCTAACAAATCTACAGTCAGAGTGGCTTTGCTCTGGGGAAAAAAAGTATGCACAGATTTTAGTATTTTAGTAGTAGCAAAGGAACAAGTGGGTTATTATTTTTATGTAGCTAAGTTATGAAAGTTTGTAATTATTCACTGAATATGTCTCTACTAACTGTTTTCCCTCAGTAAGAACCATGCTGAAAGCATGTAATTGCATAACAACCCTTGATATGCAGAGTATTTACTCACATTTTTTATGGTTTCATATCTTGACCATTTCAAATTGAATAAGTCTGAAACTTGGTATATACAGCGTCAAACCCAAATACCTATTTTTTTTAACTCCTTAGATGATTTTCACTAGCTACCAATATTTCATTTAAATAAGACATTTATTAGTAGTGCTTTCTGCTAAGCAAGAAACCAGCAGAGAATACCATAACAAGTAATTTGCTCAGGTGCGTTGCCAGGCGCAGGCCCTTCTTCATAAAAAGCGCTTTAGATTTTAGAGGGTTGACTCTACAGTTCACATGATTTCAAACTTTGGAGCCACGCAGAAGCATCATTACACTCCATATTATGCATAATATAAGTATCTTATAATGTACTGAACTTTCAGTTTCTATTTCAGTGGAACTTCGTGGAGCAAAATATATACTGTAAGAGCACAGCCAAAAACACTGCTCAGGAACTGTGACTTTTTAGCTAGCTAGACTAAGCCACGGTGCCTGACACTCTTCTAGTGCCAAATACATCCTGTTTTCAAAATTTCTGCCAGAAGATGCTTTTAGAAACTCAAATAGGCTCCACAAGTGGCAGCCAAGCATTTTTCTTACATCACCCTCTTGGTTTTGGACACAACAAAACTTGTCTCATTGCTGATTACTTTCACTTCCCCAACACAAAACAATGATATGATGAGGACTGAGTGGATTTTTTACCATCTCTTTTTTACCCTAAGATGCCAGAAACAGAGCACACTGTAATCATGGCTCCAGAACACGAGGTGCAGAGAAATCATGCTGCCTAAGAATAAGCATGTGCCTGACCTATTTCCAACGATGAAGTTGGGGAATACAACCTTATATGCCTCACTGAAAAAAAGGCAAAACGCCGGCTCTGGATGCTCTCCGACAACATGGGAGGTCCAGAAAGGGAGCTCCAGGAAACCTGAACACGTGGTTCAGTATGAGCCAGGTGACTTGCTGTGGAGGGCAACAATTGTAAGCAGCTGGTCTCATACCTTTAATCATCGGGCTGCTAACACACAGTACAGAAAAACAGTATAATGCTCTCATGGTTGCATCTGTCTTTTTTGTGTTTGCACTGCCATGAGTATGAAAGAGTTTCTTGTTTCACACCTGCTACATCATTCTTGCTTTGTTCTCCTTATATAAGCAGGTATTTGATTATCTTGAGTTTTGGTGAGACTCAAATCAATTAAAGTTTAAAACCTGGGCAGCAAGACAGCATCTGGATGTTGAAGTAAGTGCTACTTTTTTCTGTTTAAGATGGGAAAGGCATCCTTCAGACCTCTTTTCTTTCAACTGCAAAGGCATTCAGACATCTCTGAACATGTTTAATCAAAACTGCTTTATCTCTCAGCTATGAAAACAGACACAACAACATTTCTGTAAAGTTTCACATTTTAAAAATTTAGTTGCTTTTGCTTGTACCTATGTCTAAATTAAAAAGAAAGTAATTGGTGTTTTCTTCCCTTTATAACCTGAACAGCTTTTAGGAATATACCAGACACAGCAAATTTTTATCCCAAAAGTGAAAAAGTGAAACACAAAAGAGCAGAGTATTAAAGTAGAAATTGTTTTCAACCCTAAGTATGAGTTAACAGATGCCTCTAAGTCAATTTAATGTGCCAAATCCAAACTCTTCATCTAAGATATTTTCAAGAACGACTGTACTAAACAGCTGTATTTGAAAGACACATAAGAAAGACATTAGGAAAGAGAAGGTAGAAAGAAAGTAAAGATGCCAAGAGGAAAGTCAAAATTACACACTTAATCCATATAGAAAATTTAGTGAAAATTTTAATGCTCTATCATGACAGCATCTTTTTATGATATTTGCCATATCATAAACTTTTAATGAGAGAAATCAGGGGGTTTTCGGAGAGAGAAAAAACCCCAGACAGTAAATTAAGCATTACTGCTAGCGCAGCCTTTTAGAATCCTACTCTGATCCCTTGAGGAGAGTAAATATTTTAATGTGTGTAAACTGCAATTATTTTTTTATCAGCAGCAAAAATGAAGATGAGTAGATTTTGTCCCAGCGTTTGAAGCTATATTTCATAAAGCTACCTCAGAGACAGCAGCATTTGCTACTCAAGAAAACACCAACTCCCCCTCAAAAACCAGGCAGCAAACCACACTTTTTGTGTCTTACTGAGCAAGAATGATTAAGTAAGGTACTAGTTTTGGATGATTTCTAACGAAGTAAAACAATGACTGATACAAAATAAATTATTTAATTAAGAAAAACACAGCTATGAAAAGAAGCCAGTAAATCACTTGTTGGAACTCTTCACTGCCGTCACCTTCTCACCTTTACATCCTCCCTCAAGTTACAGCTGACCCAACCTTTGCCACTGTGCAGGAAGGGACCTGGCATTGGACACCACCTTAAGCCAGAGCCTGAGCTCCACAGGCTATCGCTTTCACCTTCTGCTAATAGCCGTATGCAACTCTAGGATCACTTAAATAATCATAATACACTTTACAATGAATTATTAATTTTTCATTCACTCAAGCATTTAGCAGTGAAAATTATGTAGTTCAAATTGTATTTTCTTGTCAATCCAAACATGTATGGAAGGCAATTTCATAGTTTCTTCCTCAAGATCTGCAGTGGCTCAAATATGTAAAAATAAAACCTTTTCTGCCAGTTAGATTTCCTTGTCACAGTTAGTGGCAGTTACTTTTTAAACACTGTGTGTTAAAAATAAAAAATCACGTATGCGATCTTCTGTTGGGCCAGACACCTCCACAAAGACTATAAAGATACACGTATATTTATTTATGTGCATTATTATTTCTAGATTTATACCACTTATCTATGATATGAGGCATTTGTAATGAACACCGAGAAATATTTTCTGATGAAACTTTATGATAGTCTGCTTTACAAAGAGCTAAATACTTATTTAATTGTTCTACACAAAGTATGATTTTTTAGAAAGCCGTTGCCTTCAACCATCTTTTACTGGATATAATGTGTTTTTATGGTCTTAGCCTTCACCTTGCACAAGGTGACCGTCATTAAATCTCTCACAGTGCCTTAAACAGAAGCCAGCACACTACGGTATGGACTCGCTTCTGGTGTATTTTGCCACTGACCACCTGCAGTAGGACAGAGACTTCCACAGAGGCAACCCAAAAATTTATTTTTAAGGTTTTATTAAGACCAATAGAAAAAAGCAAAAAGTAACCTGGAAACCTGCATTTCCCGCACAAGAATGATGTCACTTTGCAGCAACTGAAACCCATTTAAGACGAATAGAAATTCTGCCTCCAATAACTCACCGAGTCAATTACACAGGAAAGTACTGTAATGGGCTGTCCCCCGTCAAACAGCTCACGTACACCACTTCCTTCTCAATTACCAACTTGTCTGCATTGCCATCTGTAAAAACGAACGCATACCTTGTGCTGCCAGTTTCTGCTCTTGCACTTCCATTAGTGGAACTGGCTGCAGCTGCTCAAGAAGAAAGCCCTGATTGTCTTTGTTTTCCCTCCATGTAGGCACCATTTTTCTCCATTCCTTCTGTACTTCGGCTCAAGGTAATGCATTATCTTTGTGGAAATGTACTCACAACTCTTTAAACTAAAGTCTGCCTAAATTTCTGACCTGTTATATTTTCACAGTTTATCTCCTAACACAGTAAAAAGCTACCAGCAGCACCTCTCTCAGCATCTTCACTGGAATTACGGAGTTAGTCTTGCAACAGGTTTTATCAGTCCTTTTGAAGAAATGATGCAAAAATTCCTAAATTGCTAGACAAACAACTTCCCACTTTTCTAAATCAGCTTGACCACTCAGGCAATTTTAAAACAGTATTTATATGAAGTATTCAAAAATAAGATTAAAAAATAAATCTAATTTAGGAATAATAATATTACCTACCAAAAATGGTTAGGTAGACACATTAGTGTGCGTATGCAGGACAGGGGGAGCCTGGTTTGGGCACTGCGATCCGGGCCCCACAACCTTTCTCTGCTTGCACTTTGCTGTGACAGATTCACACAGCTCTCTGATGCTGAACGGCTGCTTGAAACCTCAGTGCTCACACACTGCCACTTCCCAAACACTGTGTGCTTCCAAACAAACTCAGCTTTTGTCAGAGAACAAAACTAAGTCATTATGAGTCTCTTGGATTTTAGTTTCATATTAGAAACACAACATGAAATGGTACAAAATATACAAAATTAGACTACTCTTCTTCTGATCAGTAACTGGCTAAAAGTAGTATCCTCAGAACAAAGCACACTGAAAGAGACATTGAGAATTCTGGAAATGCCTCCAACTTTTATTTCTTGGCACAAAGTAAAACTACCCAACCTTTGCTGTCTCAAATGGGGAATCTAAATCAATAGTCAGACTTTGCTATAAACTGACTGACTTTCTGCGATAGAGAGCCATTTATGAAGGAGCCTAAACACGGAATTAGGCATCAATACCAGAGGAATTATGTTCAAGAAGGCACTCCATGTATCCCTTCTTTCATGAAGTAATCTTACTCATTAAATGAACAGACAAAACTGGAGCAAAGCTATGTCCATATTTCCTTAAACACCCCTACTTCGACATGGCAGAAGCAGCAGACTGCTTTTGCAGATCTCAGCTAGGAGCCAGTATGTAACTCTACATGTGATAGTAATTGAGGGTCCCAATCCCGCAAGTGCTCGGCTGCAAGCGTGAGCACAAAGCTGCTGGAGTTCTCAGCTTCTGGCATCTGTTCCCACTTCCACAGAAATCAGATGGGCAAAATTAAGTATTGAGAAAAAAAAAAATCACAGACATTTAAAAAACATTCCCTGACCTTATTAAAGCCCACGTGATCTCTATTTATACAGAAAACAGCTCAGAAAGCCAGCATCTGAGAGGAGGAACTCTCATTTGTAGATTTTGGCTGAGGGCTGCCAAAATCAGCAGGGGAAAGGCTCCTCAGGGGTAAAAATTTCAAAAGCCATTAAGAGTCTTAGAAGCCTCAGCCCCACTGACTTTTGATCACATACATCCTTCCAAATTTGCACCCCAAACTGGAAACTACACTGGAAGAATAACTTTTAATTCAAAGTTATAAAATTAGGATCTAAAGTTTTCATAGAAGTCTTCAGGACTCAGAGAGGAAATGTCAATTAGGTGTCTACTCCTTGGTGAAAATCAGTGAGGTAAAATTTACCTGTTACTTGCACTTTAAAAAAATTCCCCTTAAAACCACTACTTTTATTTAAAGAAAAAATATAACGAGAAAATGTTTCATATGGGCAGCTATAGCTCACATACTTGTTCAGGAACTGAAATAACTATAATTTGACTCACATGCAGTCCCCGTGAGAAAGCTGTTCTTAGGGTGGGATACAAAGCAGACGATGTCCACCCATTATTTTCAGTACGCTTAGGACAGTCTTACTGCAGATCTTGTTACGTGTTGTTGCTAGAATGACTTCCATTCAGAAAAATCAACATTTGCCAACCCATACCACACAATTACCATAGTTATTTCCTACTGTGAGCTTAGGGAGAAACTGTGGTATCCCAGACACCACGGTGTGGTAAATATTGAAAATTAGTGGCCTTTTTATAATGGACATTTTCATTTAATCCAATCCATTCCAAACACTTCCAGATAAAAAGACAATACAGCAGAGTCTAAGTGGTTGGTTCTAACCTAATCATGTTATTCTGTCCTGTGATCACAGTTTCAGCAAAAACACTTGATGGCTTCCTTTTAGATAGCTTTAGGAAGCAAGAATGGACTAGACCTGTGATCAACTCCATCACTACCTAAGGAGGTAGCTCCTGATAAAGAAAAAAGGAGGGCAAAAAACCCCCAAACACCAGCTCTATATTTCTATTTCTCAAAAGCTAACCCATCTCAAAGTGCCAAGAACCTCCTGGGCTGCATTGGGCGAAGCAGTCCCAGCAGGTCAAGGGAAGTGATCCTTCCCTCTGCTCAGCCCTGCTGAGTCCACACCTGTGATGCTGTGTCCAGTTCTGGGCTCCCCAGTACAAGAAATACCTGGGTGTATTGGAAAGAGTCCAGAGAAGTGTCACAAAGGTGATTAAGGGACACAGTCATCTATTATACACAGAGAGACAGAGAGCTGGGACCGTGAAACCTAAAGCAGAAGGCTCAGGGGGATCTTATCCATATGTACCTGATGGGGCAAGGAAAGAAGATGGAGCCATGCTCTCCTCAGTGGTGCTCCGTGAGAGGACAAGAGGTAAAGGCACAAACTGAAATACAGGAAATTTCATGTGAACATAATGGAAAAACTTTGTTACTGTGAGGGGGCTGTTGAACACAGGAGCAGGTTGCCCCAAGAGTGTCTGTCCTTGGAGAAACTCCAAACTAACAGGACACAGAGCTGAGCATCATTCTCTGGCTGACCTTGCTCTGGTCAGTGGGGTTGGACTACATGACCTCCAGAGCTGTCTCCCAGCCTCAACGATTCTATGAAGCTTTTTTCAGTGAGAGGCTGTAGGTTGCTTGTCACTTTTCTGTTCTGTTAATTTCTATCCATTTTAGTCTTAATTGCTATTCATTTGCATTGAAACAGAAAGTATTTTAAATTTTATGGCTATAAAAGTATTATTTAGAATAGACGAGACCATATTTTACAGATTGCAGTCTGTAAAACGGCACAGCTATTAAAAATGGAGAAACCTACTTTTAAATTCCACTGTAAATAATTTCAGAATGTTTACAATGAACTGAGTAAAGTATCTAATGTAGTTTTTGCAAAAAATATTCACTGCTTGCTCTTTCTTATCAAGATCCTAATGCTTATATGTAAATGAGATTCAACATGCGGTGTTGTATAGTTTTCCTTAAAAATACCATTAAGATGAGAAGAAGAGAACAACTGTTCTACATTTTGGAGACATTTCTCCTTAAATAGTGTTTATGTATTGCAAGCATCCCTTCCATAAACAAACCAGGTCTTTGGAACAAGTGAACACAATCTCTGAAGAATCTTTACCAGCTTCTATTTCTGGTACATGATGCATTGTGAATTTTAGGCCAACATGGGCATATGGTATCCTAGTTTGATAGGAAACATTTAATGGAATTCAACACAGAGCCACAGCATAATGACTGGAGACCTTAAAATCTGTGATACAACACAGAGTTAAAAAAAAAAAAAGGGAGAAAGAAAGAAAAAAACCAGAAACACAAATATTTCCTGATACAATACTAGAGGCAGTAGAAGCATGTAAAAGCACAAGAAAAAGCAAAGTCGTAGTAACTGATGTGCACAAAGGAATACTCTGAATCCCTTATTAATCAAGCTTAACCTCATTAATGAAATTGCCTTAACCTCTTTTTTTTCTTTAGGAGAATCACTCTATTAGGAAATAATAAAAAAACCAAAAAAAAAAAAAAAATTAAAAAAACCACCAAAACCAACCAACCAACCAAATAAAAAAAACCAAAAAAACCCCCCAACCAAACGGACAAAACAACAAACTATCTCAGGAACATTAATGAAGGATTTGGGGCTCTTCTGCCTTTGCAGCCTTAGAAGGTGCTATGCCCTCTGTTCTCTCTCTACTCATTCACGTCCGTCCAGAGAGAATACTGCTATTACTGCACAGCAGTGCTTCCAGCAGCCCTCGTCTAATTTTTCTATTGCTGTTAAGAAAGTGGCTCTTAAATCGCTTAAGACATCAGCTTCAAAATCTGCATTGTCAGAATCAGACTGCATTTCACCAAAGGAATTGTTTCCAATGCAAGTGGCAGGGAGAGCTTACTGCTGGGGGCAGTCATCCTCTGAAATGGCACAAGCCTGACAAGAGCAGTGAGAGAGAAACACATAACTTAGCGGGGTTTTCCATCAGGAGTTCTGTGTGCCGAGGACAAAATGTACCCACCCTGTCACATATTCAGACTTTAGTTCAGAGCACTGTGAAGGACTGAAAATGGCTTTCAAGAAATCAGTCACCAGGCTGGAGGAGAGGCATGGCGAAGACTGTCCTGCCAGCCCACAGCTACTTTACTTTTCACACCCTTTGGAGTCTTCTTAAATGAAGCTGACTGTGCAGAAATGCCTTGTAAAACAAGCCCTCTGCTTCCCTTCTGAAGTGGCATCAGCGAAACAGCTCTGCAGCCTCACTCCCAAGTGGCTGTGGCTGTATCCATATGTAACTGTGAGGCAAAAACCACAGGGCTGCCTGTACGTGTTCATGAGCTCGTGCACATCTTGGACACAGACTCGATCAGGAACTGATTGGTCCCATTCTACTACTCAATTTATCAGAATTTAGATAAAAAATGTCAGGAAACAGCTTCCTTTTTACCTTCCACCTGCTAGTATCAGAATTCATCTGATTTTGAAACCAGCCTGCAGAAGGCCCACATATACAACTTTGAAATAAAAAGAAACCTTTAAATTTAGACATGCTGTATGAAATCATAGCTGCTACTTGCGAACAGTTTCTATTCAAAGTAATTTCTGTCTTACTGACAGAACAAAAACTCTGACAATCTCTAGAATTCACTTTTAAATTTAATACAGGTTTTCCTTAACACTGAATGTCAAATTATTTGCACTCCCTTTCTTTATCTTTATCACCTCCTGAAACTTCTAGAAGTGAAAAGGAAAAATACGTACACCAGAAAGGAATACATTTATGATGACATGCCTTCTTTCTAGGAGAAAAAAAATAACCTTCCATTGGAACAGCATCTTTGCCAAAAGCCCTTTCAGGAACTGAAGAGAAGGGCCTTTATTTCCTACATATATTTTATAGGAAACATTTTTTGGTTCTGTGTCATGGACTAGGATTTCACACCTTAGTGGCTAGTCATATGGAAATGGACATGACTGTGGAAACTTCATGGCTGTGAAACCCTGATAGTAAAATCAGCAGGAAGATGAGGAAGGTGTGGGGAACACTGAATGATTCATGCAGTAACAACTTCTGGACCCTTTGAGGAGATTTTGAGATGGCTGCCAATGCTACCTGACTATGACCAGCATCCTGCACCCTCTAAAGCAGGCTGTAAATCTGGGTATGATACAGAGGGAGTATTGCTTTTAAATAATGCCCACATATGTAAGTGGATGTGACATGTATGGATTTTTATAGGGAAAAATCTTTCCAAAATCAGGGTGCAATTACCAATGAGTTATACCTCCTAGAAATAATTCCTAGCATATAAATACTGGGCCCTGTTTCCTTTATTAATAGTCTGAGTTAATGAGGGAACAGCTTCCAGAAGTTACTGTAAGCAGTGCAAAGCTAAGCAACTTAGCTACAACATTCAACAAATCAGTTTTGCAACTGACACTTCCATTGCCAAATCAAAGACAAATCCTTTCCTACTTCATACCCAGTTAACCTATTGCATAAAGTACAAGGAGAGCAGAAGACAGCAGAAAATCTACAGAGTTAGCACTGATTTGATTCCAGTCCATTTTCAACACAAAAGAAAAAAAGAAAAAGATTAAAAACTGACTGCACTGGGTTTGTTTTTTTTGCTATGGAAAGGGTAATTCTTGTCTGATTTTACTACGGCCTTGCCATCTACCTTTGGAGCCCTGGCATATATGTGGTGCAGCAGATATGGTAGGCTTATCTTGAAGATGACTTGCATAATTTTGCATTTCAGGAATGGCAGGGCAGTAGCACAGACTGCCTGCACAGCCAGGGCTGTGATTTCTGCTACATTTCAGTGATTAATGGTCTCGTAATGGAATACAAGTTTCCTACAGAACGTTGTAATCTCCCTACAAATTTGGCCTTGTCTGCTATTTACTGGAGGGTTGTGGGAGCAACAGAGATCAGTGCTGCTCAAAGCACTGGGTGCAGTCCCAGGCACAGAAGGTAAGGGGCAGGAGGCAGCTGGGCAGGACTGTCACCATCAGCACCACAGAGTGCTGTGAGGGCTCCAAAAGAGTACTGTGCCCATGGCAGGGACAAAGGAAACACTGGGCAACCCTACTTTGGGCAACATAACTGGAACGAGCTATTTTAAAGATGTGTCAGCCTTAAAAATGCCTAATCTCAGCCCTCACTTTGAAGTGTTCCTGCGGGACGTATTTGCACACACATGCCACCAATAACCCAAGCAACTCATGCCTTTATGGTTCTGTCTTCAATCCAGTGCAGTCTGTGGATCATGAGTCAGAGTCCCTGCTTTTGCAAAAGGCCAAACAGCTACAAAGAGCAGAGCGAGAATTAAATTATAGTTTTAAGAATGGTTACTCACACAAGGCAAGATGGGGATCCCCTTGTTTATCACAGCATCACATCAGATTACAATGCTATTTAAGCAGCAAAGCAGTACCAAAAAAAGAGAAAGAATCTCAACATCTGACTTCAGAAGACATCACTATGTTCATTAGTGAAACAAGAAGAAAAACTAGCAATCACCTAGTAACGAATACTAGCCACTACCTCTTCTGAGTTTATCCATTAAATACTGCTATTCTGGATAGAGTAAGTAACTGCCAGGAAGTCTACTGCTCAACCTCCAATATTCTGGTATTTTTAAAACACACAACCCTTTTCATGCATGAATATCCCTTAATGTGTCTGCTGGAGATTCTGTGCTTTGCATGGACTTGCAAGAAGGGATGTTGGATGATGCTGGCGTTATGCTCTTAAGTTCTAACAGATTTTAGTAATAATTCTGATCAACTAGTGCATTCCAGACTTTATTGCACATCTTTCTTTTTCCATTTCTTCCATCAAGCAACTAGTTAATAAGAGAATAGGAAGAAAATGTGTGTGCAATGGATAGCACAGCATTCTAATAAGACACAGAAGTGGACAAATAATAGAATAGTTGGGAATATCAAGCAAAGATGTTAACATTAACTAGGTTTACTTTTCACACTATTTAAATACAAAAATTTAAAGTAAGAAGTTTCTTTATTTTAGTCTCAGCCAATTCTGCGCCACACTGAATGTTAAATAAACTATTATTTAATCAAATACAGGCATATTAGTCTCACTCCTGCTGACAACTTCAATTAGAATATTTTTGCTTCATACAAAAAGAAAAGAAAAAAGAAAAAGCTCATGATCTTTAAACTACTACGGCTTCTGCACAACATCTGGTTACAATTTTTTATATATTCAACCATCAAACTTCTATCTCCACAAAACAGTTTACTCAAGATTTGTTTTAATTATCCTGCATTTCAAGCTTCATATGGCTTTGAAAAGGGGGTGAAAAGATCGCTCATGATGCAGACAGACGCAAACTGAAAAGGACTATAGGCTGAAAGATGATTTTCAAACAGTTTTTAAAAATGAAAAAATCTTTTCTATCATTGCCAAGAAGCAAGTGCGGCTTTAACTGTTTCATTACACAATATCACTCGGCTTCTTCATTAATGATTTTAATGGGTTTTAGTTGGATTCTAGGATTAAGGCAACTTTTATTAGCACTTCCATTGGAGCCATACAAGTTGCAAATATGTATTTTCTCTTTTTCTAGCCAATGCCACTCTATTTCTAAAAGTGCTAGTTTGAAACAGAATACATAGCAAAAAAGCATCTGAATGTGATAAAGTAGAAATAAGAGTGAATTTTATAGCAGCACAGAAAAACATTGCTCATACAAAAAAAAAAAAGTTGCACTGTATTTTAAGCATGGGAGAAATCTAATTTATTTTCCTGAGCCTGTTCACCTGTGTAAAGTTAAGCACATCCGCAAGCTTTTCCAAGATTGGACCTAAGACAAAAGAAAATACCTGGGGTCCTGCTTTTATTAAATGTTAGAGCCTTGGGCAGACAAAAGGACATAAGTGTATTTTTCTTAAATGAGTTTAGGGGTGCTCCATCAAATCAATGAGTCATCTCTACAGATAGAAACTATTTGTCTTGTTGTGGTGGAATCACTGTAAACTGTGGAGGACATGAAACTTCTTATTCATTTATTGGATTACATATATGGATTAGTGGGAAAGCATTATGGAAAGTTGTTATTTATTTTAGGAGGTAACTGCTTTCAAAGCCAGTAAATTAAACATCTTTTTCCTGTTTTTAAATCAGTCAGCACCCATCATTCCAAGATAGGATATTCAAAGAAACTTCAGAGTTTTTTTTCTGGAGGTTTTTTCTGATGCGAAGCATGGATTAGCTTAGACATGGAAGGTCATCTTTTATATTTTCCTCTTCTTAAAGATGCTCCAAAGAAGCCAGCAGAAGACATAGCTGCAAAAATACAACTTGGAACCATGATCAACTTATAAACACTCATGTTTTACTGACTCAAATTCTCAGACAGAAACTCTTGAGTTTGGTACTGGAGCAATAGACATAGTGTTCTTAAAATTCATTTTTAATGAGGAAACTTTGTCTGAGTATTAAAGAGGAGCAGAAGAGATGATTTTATTTTGATTCTGTGAGAAATTCTGGAATTAAACCCATGATACAGTCATGTCTCTGAATGGGTGACCACTAACCATTAAAGCATATACAATACCCTCATGGAAAAACCATCAACCTTTTTCAATCCATAGCCAATCACACCAGAAGAGTCTAACCCCTGGAGGCTACTTCAATTAGCCAGGAGCATGTCTGAGCAGGCCATCTCACTGAACTCTGGGCGCTGCCTCACTGGGACTACAAGAACTGCTGAAACACTTCCACTCTGAAGAGTAAAATTTGACATTTTGCTTGTAACCAGAAAGAGGAAAATACAGAAGAATGCAAAACACTAAGAACATGCACATCACTGACAAAAAAGTGACCATTTTTCACAAAGCCTTGGTTGGCACAAAGGGTGATGACAGAATTGAAGAAGCTGTATTTCATCTGAACCAGCCTCAGGTTCAAAAGCCTGCAACTACCCGAAAGACATGACTGATTCTCTGGGTTACAGTTGCCACCTCAGCCTCCCAGCAAAGCTGGGTTCATGCGGACCAAAGTGAGGAAACATGAATTGTCACTGACCTCACTGACACAACCTGTGAACAAAGGCCTTCAGTATTCCCTGCCACCTTTTATTTCAGGTATGAAGAGCAGGAACACGACTCAGAATAAGAGGAAGCCAGCAGCGAAACCTGTTGCATCTGCGCCTCCCACATGCAATCCCCACCAACGATCCCAGGGTACATTTGGAGTACGGTGGGAATTCAAACACACGATTTTGATTAATGTTAATGCAAGTCGTGTGGCCAAATCTCTATGCACTACTTTGACAGCTTATTCTAAAATCGAAATATAATTAAGGTTGCAACACAAACCAAATAAGGTAAGGAAATGACACTTCATTAGTAACCTATTAGTTGCAAGCACCATAGGTAACCTGTTGCAACGGTGTAGTACTACAATAAAATGTTTTAAGTGTTTATATACCACCACTGTCAGCTGTTTAGGAAAATATGGTAAAGACATCCCACCACAACTTAAAAAAAAAAAAAAAAAGGTTAGCTTCTGCAACTATATAAATTGTTTCTATAGATTATTTAGTAGTTGTACTGGATTGCAAGATTTTGAGTACTCTTCCCAGTGACACTTGGAGAACAGCACATTTGTTCTCTTTGTAAATTTATACTACGGAGCAGCCATGCATAATATAACAGACTGTCAATAGAGAAGATGAGGAGTTGAAGGGAGTAGGAATGCATATGAGGAGCTTCTGTTTAGTAAAGCTCATAGGTAACAGACAAATCATCTAAAGACTGTTCTCAGTTTTCCCCCTTGCATAAATCTGTATTCCAGATCTTTGTAATTCTGAATACCAAATCTGAAATCTATAGAGTGAGAAAGGATACCATGCATGGTCCTTTGTCTCTAGCACTGCTTTTGCTGATGAGTAAAGTGGCCTTTCTGTGGTCATTTTCTTATTCCTACTCTGAAGAAAACTCTCAAGCTAATTTTGGTTTGGGTCTTTTGGTTGTTTGGTTCTTTTTTTTTTTGTGTACTATTATTATTGGTATTATCATTATTATAATTATTATCATTATTATCGTTATCATCAACATTGCTGCTAACATTATTCCTGTGGATTGTGGGCTAAGGCTTTACATCTTTCTCCAACACGTAAAAGCCAATGGAAAGAGGAGTCCTGTGAACTCTCTCATGGAGGCAACAGTATCCTTTTCACTAAAGCTCAGTAGAAGCAACCAAAAAAGCTACTGGCTACAGGTTATATTCTGTAATAACCTCCTTCTACAGTCTTTGCAGTGTAGAAAGAATAGCGTGGTTTTCTGTGTGCACATGTGCACATGAAGAATGCAGGGGATAGAGAAGAAGTGAATATTGATAGCAGCAATATTCTGCTGTGCTTTACAGAACACGGAGATCTCACAGTAGCAAAAAGGCAATGGTTCTGAGACCGAGCAACTTTCCTTATTGTTGCTAAAATCAAATAAAATTAAAGACACAAAATACAGTTCAGTCCTTCATGTCAGACTTAGGATTATTATTATAAACCTTGAGTATTTTGTGCTGGCATTCTGGACACATGTAATGTTGCTAGCACAAAATTCAAAGGTTTTAACATACATACTACAAAACAAAATCTGAGAAAAAAACCCTGCTGCTTAATGGAAAAATATTAGGGCAATACGTGTTAATCTTTATTACACATCTATTCATTATACTCCTTGCCATACTTCCAGCAAGTTCAGAAGAGGGGACTAGTAAGATAAATTTGACTTGAAGTCTGTAATATTACTTTATAAGTACATTTAGTAGACACATAAAATGTACAAGTAAAATGATCTAAATTATGATGAAGATTTTTTTCCTTTAAAAACTCATAGAGTATGTCTTATATAGATAGGCTTTTCTTTAACATTATGGTCTCTCTAAAAATGGATTAGAGGTACACTGTCTTTTGACATAGTGCAAGAAGCAGGAGTGTGCAGACAGCTCAGAGGATGTAATTTTTCCCTCTAACATAAAAAGATGTGTGAAGTTACGATGGCTCTTCAAAAAGGCCTAGTAATTGAGCCTGGTTATGGTCTCATTAATGTGCAAGTTTCATTTATCACCTTCTTTCTTTGAGGATTATGTACATTGATTCATCAAGACTTGTGACACATGGTTTTCATTTGCTCTATTCAGTGCTTCTTTTTAAATCAGTTTGTACTAGATTGTAAGAAACAGTCTGAAAGTAAATCACACCAGCCTCCTAAAAACAGAAATGAGAAAATTTAAGCTTTTTTTAAGAATTACAACTAAATGCACTTTCTTATCATGCTCTTTACATGTTTTTCTTTGAAGTACATTTAATAACATATTTGCTGCAGTTAGTCACAACATAAAAAGTGCAAACAAAACAATGTACACTGAACAGGGGAGATGTAGCTGTCTAGTAAGTTCATTATTACAAAAAGTAATTGATTTTAATTTATGCAAATGTAAGTGACAAGAATAACACAGGCAAGGTCTTTTCCTAATGATCTACAATATCCTTGATAAGATGGTTTAATAATGAGATGTCCTCATACAAATTTCCTTCTGCCTTCTTTCTTTACTTTGCTTTTCTAAAATATGTATCACTTCAAGTATTTCCATTCTGCATGTCACTGGCAAATGCCAAAAATAGAGAAAGAGAGATCTGATAAAGATAAAGCATGACAAAAGTTTCACGGATAATTGCCTTCACATATCCAGTTCAGCTCTCATCTCTCCTAATTAGCCTCATTACCATACCTTAAGACAGACCAGCAGTCACTCAAACTCTCTGTTTTTTCTGTCAAAACTATTGCTGACAAGCAAATGGACAACACATGCACTGAGTGAGTTTATTCCAGACTATTCTTTCACAAGACTAGCCTCCAGCAGAAAACCCTAAACAATAGGTCTTCTATAAATGTATAATGAAAGTATACATATAGTGTGTGAATACTCAATAAATTATTGTTCCATTCATTGCTCCATCATCTCTTAAAATGAGGACAATAAAAAAAGAAAAATCATTCTTATGCGCTATCATTCTCCAGAATATAAAAGAGATCAAACCATTGCAGTACTTCACTATTACTGATAGAGACTTTTAGAACAGCATCACCACAGTGACTGAAAAAATATAATCACTTGAGTATTGTAAACTTTGACTACGTCGGTGCAGTGCTGCTTTCAGCATACCCACGCTATCTCAGGAAGCTTTTCTGTTTTTACAAACCATGTTCAAATGAAAAAGCTTCATCCCATTGCTCATATTCATTTAAAATTAGCTCATAAAAAGTATCCACAAATAGTTCACAGCGGCACTAGAAATATTGTAATATTAAACTCCACTGACTATCAAAACATTAAACTATATAATGGGAAGGCATTGAAACCCCTCACAATGTCCATTTCTTTTTCAGTGTTGTTTCAGTCACACATTACATTATGTATAGTGCTCAGATACATGGTACTTTGTTTTCATTTTCTCTATTTCTCTATAAATATCTTTCTGTCTAACATCTAACAATTTTTATATGTTTTTCTACAACCTCCTGGTAAAAGGTGCCATTTTTTTAGTGATTTGTCATATTTTCATGTTCACAGTACCATTAATAAAATAAAAATACTGTTTCAAAATTTTATAACAGAAATTTAACACTTGCAATATCACTTACTTAAAAACTGGACATTACACATTTACTGGCCTCTTTCTTCCCCAGCTCGTCAGACACAATCTTCCTTATAATAATATTTTTCTTTTGTACAGTTGTGATACAATCTCTATAGCAAAAAAACCCCAACATAACAAACCCCCCAGAAAACAAGGCAAAACAACACACACACAAAAAAAGGGAAAGCAGTGAAATGGATTTTCTGCACGTTGCAGTTTGGGAAAACTAACAGTCCATTCAGCATGACTGAAAAATACCCTGAAGGCCAATATTTACTAAGCATGGCACACACACAGGAGCCTTGTTAAAAATCCACAACAAATCTCTCATTGCAAACAAATCCAGAGGCTTGAGAGCCGCTGCAACTGTCGGGGTAATGCTGATCCTGACAGCAGAAAGCTGCTTTTTTACCAGGCTAACAGCTAGCTAGATGTCTGCTGGCTTCTCACCAAGATTTCACTATTTCAATTTCTTCTCTTCAGGATTTATTAGGTGATGAATATACAGCAATCTATCAAAGTCTGAACAGCATCAAATGAAGGTAAGGCTGACACATCCAGGCTCTCGGTACTCAAAGAATGCTGGTGACCAAGGACTGCAACTACTTAATGCAAATAGTCAAATAAAGCCCGTTGAAATTAAACTAGACTGGAGTCAGGCACTGTGAGGGAAAGAAATGGGTCAAAGAAGGGCTTCCAAATAA
>VZRZ01005967.1:1430966-1500104 GCA_013398175.1 Climacteris rufus | reverse complement strand
AAAAAAAAAAAAAAAAAAAACCAAACCAAAAACCAAACCAAAAAGGAAAAATTACACATGTATACATATATATGTGTGCATGTCTGTATCTATCTACATATATACTTGCTTATACAGAAACACATAAACATATCCAAATGCACATACATGTTTGTGCTGCTGAAGAGGAAATGAAAGTCTAATTTGAAAGAAAAAAAAAGACAATAAATTAATTTCAACCCATAATTGATTTACCATGACAAGACTTACAATGCTTCCTAGACAGAGGCGGGTTTCTCTTCTGATGGTAGCATTAAAACCTGCACTTTCTTGCAGAGGAAAAAGTCTGACACACAATGCCATAGAATAAGATGTAATGGGCATTGCAATGACCAAGATGTTGGGATGCTTGGATAAGTCTCAATTGCCTGTAAAATTAGGCAGTCACCTGACAAGTATTTATATAAATGAGACGACATTAGCTGTCGACATTTTCTCGAGCACAGATGTACCAAAAGAATCTATCATCTTTGTGGAATCTCAGGCAACTAATGCTTCTCTTACCTAAATCATTTCAACAAGCTGCCATATAAAATGTCCTATCACCATTAATACAACCCTTGGAAAAACAGCATGAGCCAATGGTTTTAACATTAACAAGCAAGCAATCAGTACCATCGGCTTATAAAACCAGTCTAAAATCTATTTTTAGGTGTAGGATTCCTGCACCTCCAGCCTCTAGGGCTGACCAGCCATCTAATGGCAATAATCTGCTGACTGTAGCTTGCAAGTGAAAACATTCATGCAGAAGGATATACAAGCTTCTATCTCACACTTCTTTATCATTTCATTAGAAGAAATAGCCACACCTGCTGATACATATGACTTTACCCGTGTCTACACATGCCTTACAATCATGATGACAAACACAGCCTTGAGGAGACCTGTACGTGCCTAAAAGGGTAAAACATGCTCTGGGCTTAGTTCCATCACTGATGGTTCAATCACAAGTCTCACTGAAGTTCTGGGGTTAAAGCAGCACTGGAGGGACCTTGAGCTGACAGAATCACCTCACATGGATCTTGTGAGGGCATTAAGTTTTTTGTCCTGGGATAGCTCTGCAGCCAGAAAGTCAGTTTAGAAATGCAGAATCCTGGTTTTGAGAGTCCACTCTATTGTCTTCTACAAACTCACACAGCTATTCAAATGTCTTGAATAAGGGGCACTGGACTAGGGAAATTAGGACTTCATAACCATCTGCTGTTATAGTGCTTTATATGGTAGCAAAAGCACAACTTGTGACAGTCATTTTAGCAGTGTGTCATTTAATATTAATAGACAAAAATACCTTGTTCCTTTCTGCATGACAATCTCTGCTTTTTCCACCAGTGGGGGTGCTGCAACAGCAGTGATTTACAGATCCTAAATTTAACGCAACAGAATCAGCCTATGAGCCTGGATGAATCTAAAATAGCACATAGCATGAGCCTGGAATTTATTTTAAAAGATCCTTTATCTTATGACTCCATTAAAGTTTGAAGCCAAACAGATGTACGGTACCTAGGGCAAACACATTTCAAGATATTTTACTTTCCACTTTCCATTATCCTACTGATCTATAATAAGTCAAATAATATAATGGTCTAACCTTTTGAATTTTCATTTGTACTCAGTGCTTCGTTGGTAAATTTGTTTGTCTTTTGAGTTTTTTAACATTGTTGGCTTTTACACAAAATTTGCTCCACTGTGTCGAAGTTGTTTTGACATATTTAATTCCACAAGAGAATTCTAACCACTGGTTCTTTCATCAGCACTTATAATGCTGCTATAATACTGTTCTCAATTACTTTTACTTTCATGGCAACTCTATTAATACAATTTTGTTTCAAAATCATGATAAATTGATTATCTCTACTGCTACACATAAATAAGCTGAGTATATTTAAACCTCCTGGCATGCTCTTAAATTTGCTCTGTTTTAATCCTCAAACTGGATGGTACCATCTTGTGTGGGTACTAATTTTCATGTCTTTTAAATACTTACTTTCAATCTGAAAACTTAATACTTTTTAAATGATGTAACTGTCCTATGGAAATATAATTTTTATGTATCTCAAAGATAATGAGCTTTCATCACATTTTTTTTTCCTTGTGTCTGGCATCCATGACTTCAAGCAGCCAGTTATTCACTAAGTCCAATTACATTTGTCTATAGTCCCTACTCAGACAGTGAACACAACTTTGGTAGCTGCAATCATTTAGTAATTCATCTTTTGCAGGTTATTGTGTTAGTGCTGTGGGTTGTCATGATTACTGTTAGGTTCATTTGAGGATTTAATTAATGAATTTTGGGGCACTGAGGAAAGTATCGAGCCTACAGACCATTACTTTTTATCAACTATTTATTACTTTACAGCAATAAATGCTATACAAGTTTATTGCTTAAATCTTTCCCAGGCCAACTAATAAACTTCAAGTGACATCTTCAAATGCCGTATCATCTGATTACTGGATGTGTTTGAACAACATGCATTGTAGATGTACAACAAGATTTTGAATGTCATTGCCTTACTCCTATGTTTCCACAGACAAGCAGAAAGAAAATACTGGAAATTTCTGGAAATTAATTTTTAATGGCATCAAATATGAATGCGTATTTGAAAGATAAAGCAATGTGAATCTCCAATCAAACCTGGCTCTGGAAAGGCAGAGCTTTGAGCTTTTTCTTTCCTTTCTGACCAATAAAATGTCCCAACTGGTAAGAGGTGTGTGCCAGTACTCTCAGGACTTAGCCTTTTACTACGTCATTCCAGTAGATGTTGCAAAAAGATGTACAGACTAGATTAGATGGCCTACTTTCCAAGACTGTGAAATCCTGAACTAAAAAAAGCTGAAGAAGACAGACTGAATGTTTGAATAAAATACCATGAGGTTCTACAAGAGACTGAAAGTCACATTTAATTGATAGTTGGAGGCTCTCAAATAACACCCTGATGACTATAGGACAACTGACTTGAGGAGATCATGAAAAGCAGAGTGAACTCCTCATTTAGAAAGAAAGTTTATCCTTCTATTTTCAGTATCAGTGATTACAATGTTGGTGAATTTATAGCAGCCCATTCAAGATGAATAATTCTGAACAATATCACTTTGCCATTTATTTTGCCTATTACTTTGAGGGAAAGTTGTTACAGGGTTGCAGCCAACACAGACATTTATTTCTTTCCTTTGAGAAGTAAGGAGGAAAAACATGAAGAACAACACAGTGAAGAGAAAAAGAGGAACATGTTGGCATCCTCACTGACTTCCTGGTAAGGCGGATTCAGCAGCAGCCAACAGCAACATCACCCTGGAGGGCCACAGGAGTGCCCTGCCCCTCTGTGCTTTGCATCATGTAGGTGCTCAAATGTTGCACAGAATTAGATCATACGAACAACTAACCACACAGATACCCACCACCAATTTACACAGCTGGAACATAAATGCCAACACCTGCTCTCTTTGGCAGCCAGAAAAATGTCCCAGTTAAACCTGCGCTCGCCACTCTTTCCAGAGCCCCCCACCAGCTCTCTCTATCCTCTTCAAGATTGCTGATGCCTAAACTTCTGTAATTTGTTTTAAAACAGCAGAGCAGTTATGGATTGGAGAGGACACTTTACAGAAACCACGGAATTAAAAAAAACCCAACCTTTTCCACTTCATATATTGTCAGGTAGGTAAAACCCCAAAGTAGCACAAGAGCACTGTGTTGGGCCCAATTGTTGGGACTGCTGTCTTCCATGGACAGTATCTAGGTCCACAGGGGGCTTAGAACTGTTTTTCAGGCACAGACACCATTATTTCTGACCAGTAATGTTAGTCATAAACTGAAATATAGGTAATAATCATCCTCTGGTAACAGATACATCAGATTTCTGTTATTCCCAGCCTTAGCTAATGAGGAAAACCATTTAACTCCAAGTGAGAAGATGAGAGCAATATTTGTTTTTAGCTATTTACATGGAAAGAAATAGTAGGATTTCCCAGCAAGAAATACGAAAATCTCCAGCTGAAACTAGAATGAAAATGGATTGAGCTATCTTTCCCAACAACATGAGGATGGTTAAACCATCCAAGGACCTTGGAAATTTATCATCTGACTTCAACCTCAACCTTTCAGCACAAACTCAAAAGAAAATCAAGTCAGGCAACAAGAAACAATCTCTTTCATCACCTGAATCCCTTTCTTTTTGATCTATGTGCTCTGTGGTTTTCATTGCCTGAAAACACCCGTTACGAAAGATCTACAAGGAGACAGAGACAACTGCAATGTTACTGTTCTTCTAAATGCTAGTCTTACAATAAGAAGAAAGAAGAATGGTGTCAGAGACAACAAATCACCTTTCTTTGCATGTCTACGGCCCAGAAAAAGAACTGCATAATGTTCTTTAATTCAATAAGGTAAGACATTACAAATAAAACATGTAAATAAAGAGTAAGAAATGAAAGTTGGATAGTGAAATCTGAATATATGAGGTGACAGAAGTAATTGCTCTATATAGTTTAGAACAAATATTTAAATGGAACTCTAATGCAGAAAGCATCATCTACATTAAGCCCATTTTAACAGATTAGATTACTTTAATATATTTCTTACTTGTTTTTTACTTTACAGTCTAAGTTATATGAAGAGAGGAGACATTTTGAAAGTAAAAAATGAGTGACAAACACTTCAGACAAGTTGCTGTTTTCAGATGTTTGCTCCCTTTTTTTTCAACATGATCAATTAAAAATGAATGCAATCAGAATTCACTCTGCAATTTCAAGTCTTTTGAAAACTGGCATGTGAAAAGAATAAATGCTGTTGCCATTACATCAATGCCTCTGCACAAAATTTTCCCACCATTATCTTGAAAGCTCTAAATGACTGTCTTTGGGAAAAGAGAGGGGAAGTATTTTTAAATGCAATAAATGGATGGGGGTTTTAAACACTAATATAAAGCATGTATGTGATAAACACTGTGGACTCAAATGAGCATGCAGAGCTTCCCACTGTATGTACATGTGACAAAACAATCTGCTTGTTGTACTCCTTTGACTTTAGGAGCCTCCAAAGAATCGGGTAAGATATGAGAGGAGGCCATTCCCCTACCCTTTGGCATTCTATATCTACACAAAGGGCAGCGCAGACAAGGTCTGTTATATATTACTCTGAAAATATCCCACAAACAGTACATAAAAGCCCCATATTTTGGTCAAATCTATTCTAGATACATACATGCAAGTACAGAATTAGACCAGTGGAAATTAACTAAAGAGTTACAGATGGCCCTGTATATAAAGCAGTACAATATAAGAGAGACCATCTGGAAGTATGTTTTGTCCTTAACTGATTTTTTTTAAAAAAACAAATCCTTTCCTACTTTTCCTTTTCTAGCTGCAAGTTTTCACTGTGCAATGAAATTGTGCTTGTTTGAGTTTCCAAAAAAATGAGGACTTGATCTATACACCTGCCAAGCTGGGAATCTGAAGTAGAGATGCAGGCTAAATATTGAGGAAGCCAATGTTTTAAGCATCCAAATTACATGGTGGCACTTGGGATGTGTTTATCGGGTACAGTTACAGACTGAATCCTTACTGATTTTTCATGATAGAAAAAAGATACGTATTTAGTAAAGAACTTGTCCAGGAAACAAGCAGATACTCTTTCAATGAGATGCACGCAATTATTGTTGCTGTCTTCAATTGGAACAAGATTTTAATGTGAACATTAACCCAGCTTGTAAAAAAGCGTGTTGGCATCCACCCCATCTTACTACAATTGCACGGCATTTGTGTTACCAGAGTCAGGAGAGGAACTGTGGGATCAAGCACAAATAGTGAAACACTCTTCTACTGCCACACTCATAGCAAAATATCAGCGGCTGTGGTGTAGTGGGATAAAAATTAGGTACTGGCTAGAGAGGAGGTACTGAGCCTCCTGAGACTGTCAGCCTTTCTTCAAGCACCACATTTGCTGAGTTCAACCATTTGTCACGCGGATTAAGGGTCTTCAGGTGTATGATATTTTCAACTAAACAGTAAAAAATATTTAATTAGCTCTCATTTTCAGAGGAATGCCTTGCAATGAAACATTAGAGTATATTTTTCCTATCCTGAAGTATGTGAATAAGTCCCTTTAGCATAAATGTCCCATTAGCAACATTGTATGTAATATGTTTTAGATTATATTCCCATGCTAATGGCCCTAGACAAATAAAACCCAAATAAATTATACCCATCTTTCTATAAATTCCATTACAGCTTAATTGTAAGATTTTTTCCTTTTTTTTTTTACTTTCATTTGCCATTTTTTTAATAACCAAATTGCTTACATGTGCTCTTTCCCTTCTTGCCTCTCCTCCACTTTCTCTGAGTCAACAGAGGCTGGCAATTTATCATTATGATAGATGAAAATGGGGAGCAACTCATTGAGATGTATTTTTTTTAGTTAGTTAATGTATCTACAGCCCACAATTAACAGAATAATAACACATACATATGTAACACCAAAATTATATGCTGCATTTTCCTTACATGCTTCTGTATTACACTTACATTCACATTTGTCCATTACACATTAATATGGAGCAAAGCTACAATGTGTTCTTCTATATTAAAAAATCAGGGGGGTTTCTTCACGTGGGAAAAACAGAGTAGCATTAACAGCATCAGTCATTGTTTGTGAGACACACACTGCTACTATATCAGGTCAAGTGCTCTGTAACCTGCTTATCAGCAGTTAACACTAGATACAGTTTAAGAGAACAATTCAAAAATGGTTTTGATTGATTGCAACCAACTGGCAATGTAATTGCACTCAAGCCATTAGGAATCCAATTGAACCCTGATCGAGTACTTCATTACTCCTGCTCTTTTCACAAGGGCACACCATCCCAAGTAATATTTTATATGTTATAAAAGGTTAGGTTTGAAAAATTAGCATTACAAATGTCACATTTACTTCCAGCTGGAAATGTGCAACAATGTGTGACAATACTGAATAAAATGTTGAAACATGTTTTCCTTTTGTTTTACTTTACTCATTTTTGTAATACAACACTGGTTACTGGAAAATGCCTTACAGCTTTATTCAAAACACATGTTCAAAGATCTGAATGAAAAAAAGCTTTGACTCTCTCTGGAACATCTAACCAATATATCATTTGTGTGCTTCAATTTATTTTTTTTTTACTGTCAAGAACACTTTTATGTCTTTAAGATTTATTTAAACCAGTTTATTATATAATGAAGCTTGTCAGATCATAAGAACAAAGTCAAACAATATGCTCTATATCAAAGTAAAACATTTAACATATAGATTTAAGTATACGTATCAAGTACAATGCAATCAAGCAGGGTTTAATCTGAAAATGCAAATGGTTCAGATTATTAAAGACACATCTGTCCTTTGAAGCATAATTTAGGCTGTTTATCAAAAAGCTGTGTGTAATTACCTTATTCCCTCCCACCAAACGTATTTAAGCCACGGATTTCTTAGTTTGAAAACCTTTAGGTTTAACGCTAGGGCCAAAATTTCATAGCCTAAACCACTAACTAAAATACAAACACAAACGTAAATTTCAAAATGTATATAATCACTTCTAGTGTACAAACTATTATGGTAGGACAGTCATTTTGATTACATTAATCTCATGGTGATAACAGAATTGCATAAACTATCAAGTATTAAATCTGAGTTTTTGTATTTCTTTTTTCTCTATTTGTAAATATACACTGCTTAGCCATATCCTGCTACTGTGCAGGAGCCTATATGAGGCAAATAAAACTCTGCTTTCTTTTGCTTTGAACAACAGTGTCAATTTTAAACATTCATTCCTTATTGCTTAAATGGGGAACACTCCTAAAATGAATAATATATTTAATAACAATACATAATGTAATAATGACCTCCCTCATTTTCAAACATTGCTGTAAAGATCTGAGTCATTTGCAAATTAAATATTTCTGCTGTTCATCAGGTTACATGTAAATTCTTGTGAAGATCAACAAGTGATTGTCTCTACTGTAAACAGCACATACCTGCAGATTTAAACTCTAAATTATAAATAGAACCTGCCATGCAAGCAGTTCATTAATCCTATCTTAAATGCATGGAAAATATTTAACAATGGGGATCTATATTGCTGTATTACCATGCACAGATCTAGCAACTATGCATACAGAGTAGCAGTAGATCTCATTACACGCAAAACTACAAGTAAAACATTTGTGCTTTAAGACACATTAAAAATGCCTTCTCCTGCATAAAAGAGAGATCTTTTATGAGTTCCTGGAAATCTGAGTGTTATATTTAGTTCTTGTGAGTCTAGTAAAACGCAACATGCTACATAATTGACACTCATTAAACAGTTTCAAAAGCTAACATATAACAATGGCTACAGAGCTGAAAAACATAAATTTCTTTAATATGCTTCATTTTGAAACTCACAGGCCACACATTAGAAAGTTTGTTAACTCTGTATTTAAGAAATAGGCACTGAGGTGCTCACCTGTCACTATTTTTGAAAAGATTCTTCAGTGCTCTTTGATTGTTTTGGATCTAGTCTCACAAAGATAACTTATATATCTACATCAAATATCCATAGGGCACACAAAGGTGTAAAAAACTGAAAGGTGTCATTTATGATTTATCCTCTTTCCCCAGTCCCATAACAGAAAATTGCTCTTCCCTGCAACAAAATGCTGAGATAAGTATTTGGTGTTCAGGGGGCAGGATTCCTATTCAGGACAAAGCTCCTCATCTTTCTAGAAATATTTCTTTTTTTTTAGAGGGAAAGAACAGTTTGGAAGACGAAGACAAGCAGCACTAAAAAAGGATTACTTCATCATATCCTAATTTGGTTGGCTGTTTTCAAATATATATGTAGTCCCACTAAGCAAACAGAATAACTTTTAAAACAGACACCAATAATTATTCTTTTTTCACAAAGCAGACATTGTTTGATAGAATTTACACACCATGGGTGGCTTGTTGGATAAATAATAGAAAAACAAGTACAATATTACAGTGTCTATTTAGAATGCCATTTTGGGATGCTGGAAGCAACCATCAAGATCTAGGTGTTTTTACAATATTGTATTAATAAAATAGAACTGCACCAAACTACTTCACCTAAAATACATGTTCCAGATGACAAGAAAAATAAACGAGCACAAGAAGCAGTACAGCTCTAGAAACCCACAGCCTTAAGGCCAATGGTCTTTGTACGTGTTACTGAAAATTATGCAAGGTTCACAGCAGGCTCAGAAGGTTAACAAATCAGGCTCTGGTGGGCCAAGAAAATCACAGAGACAATGTCTTTTTAACTGTTTATATTGGTTGCATGGTAATAAACTGTTCCACATTAAGATAATAGATGTTTCTCCAGTAGCAGATACAGAGACAACCATATTTGTTGGGACAAAGGGAGTTTGAGTCTGGTGGAGGAGGACAGAAAGACTAATGTAATAATCCTACCTCGGGATTTCCTTGATTTTTTAGGCTTAGATCTAAATCTAGATGTCTTTTAACACTAATTTATGCATAAGATTCTTGCTTTTTCATTCTAATCAAGTTTAAGTATCTGCATGCTGAAATCAGAAGCACTTATATTCTCAACATTTCTCCAAACATAAAGCATTTGGTCCAGATCCAAAGTAGGCTTTAGGTATCTAAAATAGGATTTAGTTTGTCCTGAGGTGCCTGAATCCAAAATTGTGAGCTACATTAGCCATGCTTAGCAACTGTTAACCCTGAAAACCCTCTGGCTTTCACCTGAAAGTTTCTCAGCCACATGAAGTTCTCCCCCTAGTCAGTAGAGCTCCCTGTGCCGCAAGAGCTCCCCGTCTGTTTCCTACATAAGCTCAGCAGGAATCTGGAAAATAGGCAAAATACACTAGAATGTCTCTTAAGAAAATAATCAGAACTGTGAGTGCAGAAAAATTTCCGAGCAACTGAGGACACATTCACTTGGAAACATACATGGAAGTACTTTCCTCTAGCTTAGCTGGTACACCACCTGCACAAAAAAATGAGGTGGATTCTAGATCTTTAACCAGAGTCAAGATTTGTTGAAGCAAAGGTCCTTTTTCAGTAATGAATTAAAAAATCAAGGGACAGAAGAAGAAAGGAAGAGCCTGACTCTGGAGCTCAGCATCTGGTTCAAGAGTGCTACTTCTTTGGGTGTGCTCCAGGAGCTACTTCTGTCTAACAACTGCTGTAACCAGCCATGTTAAGTGGAAACTGTCACCCTTATTTCCCAAATGTATAGTTGCACTCTTCTTTTTGTGCCACAGACATTAAAGAAACTGTTTAAAAAATTGGCCCCTAGACTATGCTTCCTGGATGTCACTAATAACCTTCCTCCCTTTCAATCACCTCCCTTTGAGCAGTCTTCTACTATCTCCTTTTGAGCCAGAAAATCTCTTTTAATTAATCATTGTAATTCCCAGAGAAAATCTACTACTTGCTTCAATAGTTTAAATTATATCTTGCACTCCAAATCAAATGTAAGATCAATGTTTGAAGACATAATGCGTTTTATCGTGCCTGCAGGTAAATTATCATGCACAGTTAGTTCAGTGAGTGCTCTCCTCTGTTGACAAGGACCTCAAGACATCTTCACCTCAAGAATAGAGAAAGGTTGCTCAAGCTCTGAAACTGGGCATTACCAGCACCCAGAAAACCAACCCAAAATATCTCTTGGATATCAACAGTCTTACTTCCACTCAAATTCCCAGATCCCACATATTCTTCTCAGTCTTTTAAAGTCAGTAACTTCAAAAACTTAAGTTTACTAAGACGACACTCACGTACATGGCATACCACAAATGAGAATAAACAATTAATGATGTAATTTGTCTAGTCTTCCATCAATTATGATCAGGCATAAATTGAGGACAGAAAGGAGAAGATGGTTTATAGCAAGCAGATTTCTGGAACACTCCTTCCACAAGAAAAGCAGTGGTGGGGAAGGGGGAAGTTCTATGCATTTTAGAATAGAACATGATCTCATTCTTAAAAGAACAATGTGACATCCTGTGATTGCATAGGACTGAAGCAAATGGTACATGAGGTCTCTTCTTCAGTGCTGCTCCTGTTATGGGTTCAGACAAACAAGCTGTACTGAAAAAATTCTCTCTTCTCTTCTTCAAAGAACACCTAGCTTGATTACAATTTTGCAGAGGATCTTAGACCTTCTGGACAACTGTCAGCAGCTTCATTACTCAGAAAGGGACAGATAAATAGAAGCTGAATTACAGATGCCTCTAGACTATAACACTGTGCTCAGCTTCCTGGTAAAATACATGGCTCTGCTAAACTGAAGAAGCCTGTATGGGAAAACTATAGTCCTGTTAACACAAATAGTGGGCTGAAAAGCCAGCCTGGACAAAAATCCAATTGTCAAGATGTGGCTGTCTGCAGCGAACCAAGTTTCTCTCTCGCAGTTGCATAACAGGCTTTTTGGGTTGCAGTATTCTTGGCAGTCTGAGCAAGAACAGAGACTGTTCAAGTTACACAACTGCAATGTCATTAGTGGCTTCTTAGGAGTGTGCCCAGAGCTGCCCAAGTAAGCTAGCATTACACTAGAACATAAGCTGCTAGTTACACTCTCCCCTGTTGTGCACACACTCAGATTCATCACCGGTTCTCGTGCACCACGTCCCGGCGAGCGGCAGGAGAACTGCCCAGCCTGCCCCGGCGCGAGGCCACAGACTGCCCTGCACTCTGTGCCTGCCCGCTCACTGCCTGTTCCAAGAGCTGAAAGCCTCCAAGCTCATTCATTTCTATTTTTCATTTTTAGCAAGGCACATGCCATTTGTGCTAGTCATTCCTCCTTTTCACTAAGCTACTCACTCTCTGATCTGAGTTTTTCTGTCCGTCCCTGACTTTTAGGTGAAATCTGATTTTCTGCGTGCTCTTTTTCTCTAGTGATCAGTATTAATGACCACACCCATTTACCAAAGAAATTTGACTTAGTCACTCACCTTATAGTATGCTAAACCCATTTACACAAACACCCACTCTGACATTATCAGAATCACTATCAAATATCAATTTCCTGCACAAGGAGATGTTATTCTTTAAAGCACTCAACAGTAGCAACACTACGATGTAAAACCATGAACTGCTGTTTGCAGTTCTGTTTCAGTATATTTTTTTTTTTAATACAGCATTACTCTTTTCTCGCACTGCAATAGGATGTGTAAGAGGTATAACAGTACCTCATGATCAATTCAAACTTGTATTTTTAAAATACTCAACTGCCATATAAACTGCAATCCTCAGTCCTTGTTTAGAACTCTAGTTGTTTTGGTACTGTCCAAAAAACCATAACAGAACTGAATTTAAAGTCTTCTTTTGTTACCTACTTTTCCCTTTGTTTTCTTTTTTTAACTGTAGTAGATCATCCTTAAGAAGAAATTACATATTATAGGAGATCAAAACATCAAATTCTATTTAATAATGCAGAATTTTTAAAGTAATTTTGACGTTTTTCAAAAAAGGTCATGTCATGCTTTTGTCTCAGCATGTACCCTTTAAAGAATCTAAGGGTCTAATAGCTTCAGGACAGGATTTCTTCTATTGACTTTAATCATGGTTATACGGTATTAAAGAAAAATAGAAGGTGTCTAAGCTATGAAGAACACAGAGATGACAAGTGAAGTTAAACATGTAGCACTGGTACGAGCATCTGTGAGATGTCTAACATTCCTACTGCCAGAACATGACCTCCCTTTCTGACTTGTCTCCTTGCTGCATAAAGCTGCAATGTCTGAATTCATCTCTAGTTTTGGACTTAAGACTACCCTTTCCCATTTTTCTGAAAAATAATAACTTAGAAATATTCTAAAACCATCAAGGAATGTTTTGATCAAGTGGATGAGATTTTCCAAAAGAGAACTTTGAAGTGTCCAGTCTCATTGAATCATTTTTTGGCAGGAGGGGTTCCCCATTTGGAAAGCCAGTCCATTTTACAGCGTCTCAGAGAATCACCCCAAACGGAATGCACTTGCAACGCCAAGGTTTAATATTTAACTAAAAAGTTTTTCTAAAAACTAAAAAGTTTTTTTAATTTTCTTTTCCCCTCCTGATTATTTGGTCAGAAACCCCACAGTAAATCAAATGCTTTCTATTACTCCTCTCCTGTCACATCACTAAAAAATCTGCATTCTAGAAAGAGAAGGCATAAGACATTTCACTTTGACATTTGTGGTTCCTGAAATCACTGACATAAGGGAAAACATTTTCACTTAAAGTAGTCAAAATGATAACTGACCTTTCACTTATGCTGACCAAATGTATTATGTGCCACTCAGTCACTGGGATCTATCATTCTTAATTAGCATTTACACAATAAAATAGCTCAGCTCAGAAGTGTATTAATTACTGTTTTATGACTCTGGTTTTTATTCTCCTGGCTGTACAGTACCAACCAAAAAAAGGCTGGGGCCTTTTCCAGCACAAAGGGGCAGTATGTGTTATGTGTGATTCATGAAAGTTTCATTAATATTTAAGTTCATGTGGTTTTGAGGAGCAGAAGGGAATGGACTCTTTCTTCTTACTTCACGCCCAGAGGATTTAGCTCAATTTTCAGGGTAGTACAAATAGCACAGTGTGATAGGACAGAAAATCTGCTTTGTATATATTCTTTCTTTCATATTGCGATCCATGAATCAAATAAAACCACAAAAAATGTTAATTCAGGCAACTCTCTTCAAAATTCTGTGTACTGATATAGAAATATAATGGAGAGGAAATCAAAGAAAACATCATTCCTTTGAACCACTAGCCTTGGATAGAGGAGAAGAAACATCTACTATATTTTTTAATATTTAAATTAACATGGGTTTTCCCCCTTTTTTAATGATGTTGTAGTTCAAAGGACAGAGTGTTAATAAACCGTCATTTGCTAAAATATTTCTCATGATGTGTCATTTGAGACCATGTACCTCACACCCAAAGTTTAGAAATACAATCTATCTGAATGAACTGGCTGCAAGCTGAAACTAGAAAGAAGGATTCATTAGTCTTTTATTTCAGAGAGCTGTCTCAGGCAAAGTGCATGACTACAGCTCAAAGAAAAAACAAGTGCTGCAGAAAGATGAAATACTGAAAGATTAAAAAAACCCTGAAACTTGCTTAGCACCAAGAAGACTATGTACAAATTCATAAGCGGAATGCACACTTTACTTGGCCTTGAACACATGTTCAGCGCCAGGTTGGATAAGGCTTTGAGCAACTTGGCCTAGTGGGAGATGTCCCTGCCCATGGCAGTGGGGGTTAGGACTGGAAGATCCTTGAGGTCCATTCCAACCCCTTAACATTCTATGTTTCTATGATTCTAATACATGGATAAAGATTTTTAACCTAAAGAAATCAATGTATTGGGAGCGTCCAGTTTCAGTCCTGCTCTGCAGCTCTGGCTGCCAGAGTAGATTTCCTGTGCACAAGGCCTCACTTCCAGGGAGGAAAATCCATCGGCATCAACAGGCAGATTGTGCTCTGTGCAAGTGCAGAGTCCGCAGGAGAGATCCACACCCCTGAGATCACAGGAGAGCTCAGCTTTAAGTTTTTGGTGAAGAGAGAAGGGATCAAATACCTTTACCAGGTGTCTGTTCACATGCTGCTTTCTTCCTAAGAACTCATCTTTATTGCAGAAGATATCACAGGATCACAGAATCACAGCATTTTTTAGCTTGGAAGAGACCTTCAAGATCCTCAAGTCCAACCATTAACCCAGCAGAGAGTATCAACAGTCTAATCAACAGATTTGAACTGGCAAATATTTGGCCTGATGATTATGCAGCAGCTGTACCTGAAGGCAGACTAAAGATTCAGAATATGGAACAGTTAGATGGTCACCTTGATAACGATGCTAAATCGATTTAAATAAAGTGGATACCTTTTGTGTCAGTCCTGGATTATTTTCAGCATTACCTCAGTAAAGCAGTGATTATAGCATTAACCTTTTAATATGCAATAAGATGTCATCTGCCTTGTAGTCAAGAAAATTCAGTCTAGTAATACAGAACAGTAGATTATACAAGAAACCGGGGGGCTGCCACCTCCTGAGATGAGAAAGCACAGGAAAAAAAATAAAAATCAATTGCATCTTTCCTGCAGTTTGGAGGGAGAAGAGAAACTAAGAGAAATACTGATGCCGATTTTAGTGAGACTAAGAGTTCATTGTTCATTTTCGGAAATGTCAAGGATCCATCAAATTTATGGCTGGAAAGGACTATATTTCAAGTTACTGCTGCTGGATGGAACCCAGTAGTTTGTATTCAGTAAGAACTTCTTGTGATGGGCTAAAGAAATCCTGTAAAAAAACCACCCCATTCTGATATGGATAAACCAAGAAACTGGCAGTTTCAGCAAACAGCAAAGCCGTTCTTTTCTAATCTGAATTTATAAGACTTCATCTTCTAGCCAGGAGTTCTCCCTATGCTTGAAAAAATATGTTTATTAGGACTTTGCATTTCCTGCTCAGAACCATCCTATACATGGAAATGAAATCATCTCTAAAGTTTTCTTTTTTCTTATGAGCTAGAAGGGCTGAACTGTAAATATCCCCCAAACATCTGGGGATTTTGGGGGGTGATATGATCCGTTTTTCCAAGTCACTGTTACAGGTGATGGAGGCCTTCTTTCCTGGGGATGGCTGAACAACTGCCTGCCCATGGGAAGGGCTGAAGGTATTCCTTCTTTTGCTTTGCTTGTACGTGTGGCTTTTGTTTTACCTCTTAAAGTGTCTTTATCTCAATCTTTATCTCACTTTCACCCTTCCAATTCTCTCTCCCATCGTGACACAGGGATAGAGGCAGTGAGCAAGTGGCTGTGTGAGGCTGAATTCCTGACTGAGGTTAAACCATGACAGTCCTTTTGGACTTTTAATTAGTATTTGTGTATTTATCCTCTAAACACATCTAATCAGCTGTGATTCCCCACTAATGACAACTTTTTGAGATTTGTCAGTTACAGTTCTTAATGCATTTAACTGTGTATGTTACTGTGTATGCTACAAATTTAAATTTTAATGCAAGAATATGGCAAATCAGGTACCTCTAACAAGCTAAAAATACTTCTGATAAACATCTAATACACAAGCTGAAATAGTTTTCTCTGATTTCTATACCTCTGTACAAAAATATCTCAGATCAGTCCTAGTCTTCTTCTTAATGTGCCATACAACACTCACAATGTTACCTTTGGATCACAGTTCTCCTTAAACGACATACAGTCAACTGGAAAAACATTCTGGTTCATGAAATATGTATAAACATTATGACATCAATACACAGGATATAATAAGTTATTTTAAATATATCTATTTTGCAATTAATTTACTCCTGGTGAGACAAGGAGACGAAACTTGGAATTAAAATGACAATTTAGAGGAAAAATGTTTTTCATCATATGTCAGAAGAATTTCTTTAATTTTGTCTTGTTCTGCTACTTAGGGAAATTAAGTTTTCTTTAATACTTGTCCTCACACAGGGCTTTTCACCCTTCTGTAGTTTTTAAACTTGACTCCTGTTTTGATTTTGAAATATTTTTTTCTTTGCTTACACAAATTTTTCCTCTAATGAATTCTTCCATCAAGTCTAAATGGTAACACACTGCACTTTTAAAAAGTTATATACACAGATGAATAACATGAGAAAGACAGAGTCTTAACAGGAAACAAACCTGAAATGTGCTTTGTGTTAAAGGGTTGGAGGAATAATCAAATTACCAAAGATCTCTTCTGTACTGAATGATTGACAAAGTATAATCTTGGTAAAGACAGATTGCTCAGCCATACATGTGCATAACTGTTATTTTGTGCTAAACAGTAAGAGCTACTTTACACTTACATGAAACACAAAACCCACAGAACAAAGCAGTAAATCCTTTATAGACCAATAACAGCCTACTGTGTTATTTAGAAAAACTGAAAATGTATTCCTCATTTATTGCTCTAAACTTTTGATTAAGGTTACAAATACTTGATCACAAAAAAGCCACAGGAGTGAATCTGTAATCAAGACCATTACCAATTCAAAATATAATGATGAGCCAATATAATAGTCCATCTCTTCTCAAATCAGAAGAAATAAATTGATATGTAAAAGAAGTCAATAGTTCCATTTACAGATGATATATGGCTTAGATCAAAAAAGACAGCTCGTATAGGTTAAGCTCATAATAATAGCTGGATGTTTTCATCAAATATTTGACCTCACTGATTCACATTTCTAAAATATTTGATGGCAATATGCTGGTTAAAATAGAACAACTCTTGATTATTATTGTTATTTTCATTACTACTAATAATATTTTCTTTTTTAGATCCCTCAGTGATTTCCTTCAGACAGTTATTCATTTGTTCACTATACAGGTTGTTGCTGCTGCTCTCATCTGCAGAAATATGGTGGTAAAAGACAGTAACTTCAACCTTTACCCAAGATACTACAGTCAAGGGTTTACTTGAACTTGGGGCCTGATCCTGTAAACATGTTCAGTGCGCTAAAGATAAGAGCTTGCTACTTCAACCACTCCCTCTGATTTCAACATCACGATTTAAGGACTTTGCTTGGTCAACTCAACCCTTTGGGTGCTGTTCTTTATGTTTTATTGCACAAAAATAAATGACTAGCTATTTCAAATCCCTTACAGCCAAGGCGGGAAACATCAGGGTGAAAGAGAAATTGGTATGAGACTGTTTTGCAGATTTTTATGCGCATTATTTTGGGCAAGACAGCAGTTACACCTTCCAAAGAGAAATCAGCTGGTGTCAATAGGTAACTCAGGATCTGTCAAGGAGAAACTGAAAGGATGAGGTCCGCCTCATCCACCTTTAGCTAAATGTCAGGTTCTGCAGCCTCATCAGTAGGACAGTTGTGACTGTTCTAAGAAGATCCAAGGAATGAAAATTCTTGAAAAAGAGTCAGTCAGGAGAGGACATTGCTGGGTATAAAACAAGACTAGCCTTTAAAGATCCATGAGACTGTGAGTATGTATTGATACATTGCATCCTCCTTTTCCATGTACTCCTCTCCTGTGCTTTTAGCACAAACACAACAAAACTGGCAGCAGTTACAGTAACAGTTCTATGGAAACATCCCAGCAGAAGCACATGAAGTTACACTGGTGAATCTTAAGACTCTCCTACCTCTGGCTTGTGCAAGAAACAGTAAAATAAAAAGTTTCTCCACCAAAGAAAGAACACATTGAAATAATAAATATAAACTAAAGTAGCAAGGAAGTATTTAAGATGGCTGTCTATCTTACATAAGCTCCCTCACTACTGCACACTTAGATGAGCTTTTCTGCAGATGGCAGAGATATCCCTCCACAACAAAGCAGCAAAGTGTGAAGGCATCAAACATTTCCCTCTTCCTTAGCATGCGCCTCCTCAGTCCACACTGAAAGCAAGCAGCAAGTTCCATATGGGAAAATGTAAATGACTTACAAAGAGTACTGATGATGTTGGAACAAGCAGTTACCCCACAGGACCTGGCTAGCTCTGACCAGGGAGGTTTTGGAAAGAAGTCGAGTTGCCACACTTTACTTGCATCACCCCAGGCAGAGCCTGAAGATGCTCCCTTCATTGGTTTAGTCTCTTAGAAAAAGATTACACTTCTCCACACCTAGCTGCCTTGCCAATCTCTTCTGAGGAAAAATTCCTCTCTAACACCAGATCTAGAGATTAGTTCAATTCTGTGCATGTGAGTGAATATTATTACTGTGTTTTCTGACAGCAATTCCTAGAACACCCTCTGTAGGCTCCCCCAAAAATGAATGAGCCCCTGAAAGGTTCCATTGTTCTGTAATTCCTACTTAGAGACATAATCCGTATTTTATGCCATAAGTGATTGACACAGAGAGGACTCTTACGCCACAAACTGAAGATTAAGCTTAAATGCTCCTAGTAATAAAGATGGAGACCAAGGATGTATTAGCAGTATTATTTCTAAATAAATTCTTTCCAAAGCTCTCTGTCAGCCATTTAAAACACTATTTTGGGGTCACACATGACCCACATTTCTTTAGCTGTGTCACATCCATAAATCTTCTTTCTGCCTTTTTTCAGCCTTATGATGCAAGAGCTAATACTCTGATGAAGACAAGAAACAGTGAACAAATGGCACAACACCTTTTCCAGTGAGATTACTTTGAAGTCCTATTGCATGTTTAGAAATTTTTTGCTTAATGTTTTAAGCAGATTACTGCCATAGTAAAAAAAAAAAAAAAAAAAAAAAAAAAAAAAACCAAGTTTGATTTAGAACAAATTCTGATTTGTCACCATAAGATAATGTACAGTGAACACTACGGGAAGCTTACCAGGCAGAACACACTTGAGATCACACCCACCAGCTTGTCCTGAAGATTGCAAACTAACTTCTGAGCATCCTTGTGAATGGAGATCTTATCTGGGAGATGGTAGAGAAAGGACTTAAGCACATAAACTATTGATGGGTTCCTTGCACTGATCCTGTCTCATCACCATATAAAGAAGTTCCCCCAGTTGATAGCTGAAAAGAAAACCATTTGGACACAGCTGATTTCCTCTTTTGATCATCCATACTTTTGTTCATTTGGAAGTCTCTACAGTCGAAGTCTTTTTAAGAGCAATGGCTGCTATAAAAGAAATGGATTGCTTCAAACCTCTGCCCTAGCCCAAACAACAAAACTGCAGCCACCAGCAGCTGAATTTCCATCTCACCCCAAGCTAGGAGTCTAAATAGAAGACTGAAGTGAACATAGAGGTTGCATGGTTAGTCCTGGAAAAGAGATGGACCGGATTGCTGTCTGGCACTTCAAGTAAAATCCAATACCAGAAGACTACACTAATTTTCAAAAGATGGTTTACAAGAATGACTGCCCTCTGTGCATGGAAAAGGCAAGTCATCAGGTCATCAGAGCACATCAGAGACACTGACTTCAGCAGGGTTACATACAGTGGGAGAGGAGTCTTGCATCAGGGAGTTACACACAGAGTAACTTGTTGGCTCCTTTAGTGGGCCCAAAAACCATACTGCTTTCTCATTACTTCATGGCAGGATTCACACTTAAATGTTTTGTGTCACTCACAGAATGTGGAAACTATTTTACCCACTTTGATTTACATTTCTAGTGACTTTGCTAATGACTGGACCTCCAACACCATCTCCCCAATACAGAATGTTCTAGCTTGCTTCACACCATTAACACAAACCCCATTTCCAAACAGGGTATTAGCAGCACTTAATTGATGGTATTAATTTCAAACTTGTATCATTTCTTAGAATGAGCCATTTTCTGGATAGGAGAGATCGCCGGGAGAAATGTTACAAGAAGGAAAGCAGTTTATTTCAAGGCACAGATGTTTAGCTTTTGCCTTGCTTATATTTCATGGAGAACATGACAGGCTTGCTATGTGCAGAGCTAAGATCAGACATGTTCTACAAGTCTTTGTAGTAGAGAACTTAGATTTTGTCAGATGAAAGAGGCCTTGCTGCTTTCAGAAACACAGTAAACCCTGTAAAAATGAGTTCCATGCAGTGAATTATTCCTCAAAAGGTAATTTTTTATTATATATTTCTTTCCAAGATAACTCATAAATGATCAAGCCCTCCGAGTCTGTGGACCTGCCAACTGTAGTGATCTTCATATTTACCATCATCAAATCTTCTCACCTTCCTACCACGATTAACTAGAAATTTCACACAGAACAGGATAGAATTTAAAAAAAAGAAAAAGGCATGAAGAGTTATGTGAAAGGTAGCTTACAACACATCATGCTGTTTTCTTTCACATCATCTGTGACCCAGCTTAGAAGTCCTACATTCCCATTTACATGAAAAAGAGTTATTCCATGAGAAGATCTAGTTTAGAATTTTTTTGTTACTTAAGCCCAAGAGTTTTTGACTCCATAGTCCACGAATAATCATATAACAAAGGACTGATTTCATTTCTGAGTGAACATTAAAGGATAAATTCTCTGTGTAAGTCAAGTAAAGAAGAAACAAAATATAAACAGTGGATTGTTCCGTAAATATTATGAAAGGTTTTGGATTTATCTGGGAAGTATATACCAATTACCACACACTGATGCATCATTTCTCTCACCCACTTCCTTTTTCTATGCATAATAAATTTCATAACTTTAAAAGGGGAACAAAGTGGGGTTTTATCACACAGTGCTTTCAAAATTCCAAAGCAATAATAAAAAAGTGCTACTTTTCCTTTTTAATAAAATAAAATTAACTTAATCTGAACATCCTCAGGGCAATAAGAATATTATTTTTCATCACCAACTGTTTCTCAGTATTTAAGAACTACCTTTAGATTTTAATATGAAAATCCAATAACTCCTCCTGTTTTTAAACCCATTACTTACACTGTTTAGCTGCATCATGTTGCTGGCATAGAACATCACTTTTAAGATATTGAAACTGAAATAATTTTCATTTACTGTCACATCCACCATCCATTCATTATCCACTGGGCAGAATTCAAATATGAGTGCAGGAATTACAGTAAATGATGTGACTAATAAAAAAAGAAGCAGTTTTTAAGAGAGCTTGCCTTATCTCTACTATATACATATATATATATCTGAAGAGTCCTGGAAAAAAAGCTTTTTTCATTTTAGATTTGTTAAGTAACAGCTTTCGCACACACACTTTTACTCTAGAGTTTTCAAAAAAGCATTGGAATTTTTTTGTAAGTGGACTGTGGCTTCTAAGGTGATGACCTGAAAGAAGTAAACCCATGCCCCTGAGTACTGCAGGTGACTTTCCATCATCATCATCATCCCCAAAGCTGATGACTCTTCTTACCTAGTTTCTAACATGGAGAGGTGACAGGGAGAAGAGGAAGACTGACAGTCTGTGCCACAGCAAGAGAGCTGTTATGCCCACTGCCACAGGAATTGTTACTGCGTTTCATATTCAAGGTACACTAGCACATTTTCCAAGTAATAAATTGCTTCTTGTCTGCAGGCAAAGTGAAGAACTGGTATGACTCTCTAGTGAGCGTATAGGACATTGAAGCCTCTTTAAGAATTTAGTTTTGCAATTTACAGAACATTTCTGCTGATTTCAAGGGACTATTAAGACAAGCAAATAATTGCAAAGGTCACAGAAAGACAAGACAGGTGCAAGAGGTGAGAAGTTCCCCACAGCACTGTGATTTCTTTAGTACAGTAGCACTGTCCCACAGTTCCAGTTGTACCCCGTCCAACTCGCACAGCAGAGGCACTGTCCAACTCAGGAGGATGGCAAGCTCTTATGGTATTTATGGCAAGCTACTACTTTCTGTTACTTTTTGTGATAATGCCTGGCTATTTCATTACAGTCATGTTCATTCAAACTAAAAATGCAGTCTTCTCATGTGCTATTCAAGCCTGGGAAGCAGTCTGAGATGTGTTTCTAGTTCTTGCACTGCTTGTATGTATGGCCTTTACGCGTGTCCACATCTGTGGCTGTGCAAAATGACTCACCTGATTTCTCATGAACACAGCCTGATTTTAGTGTCTGCCTCCTCCTGGTTCCAAAAAGATACTGCCTACGTGATAGAACTGTTAAGTGCCAGGCAGCCTGTACCAATGCACAGGCACAGTACAACTTTCACTAGCTGCAAGAGAAGAGCATGGCCAGCTTCAGAGGAGTTCCTCACACTGTCCTTCCCTCCATTATATTAGGCAGTGAACAATCAATCACAAATTTAAAATTTCATTTGATGAAGAAAGAAGATGCAAAAGCAGGATAGTTGTAAATAAAGCATCATCTATTTGAAAAGGTAATTGTTACGTGGAGATGGAACATCTCAGACTTGAATACAGCCAGTCAGAACATTGCTAGCACTTACAGTGGGTAGAGGATTAGAAGCCCACGCACAGACAATGTTGTCTTTCTCAAGTCCATGGATAGCATGATCTTTTACGATCAGATTTTAGACAGTTGGGACTGCATCACAGCCAAGGTGGTGAAAGATACCTGAATTCATGTTCCAACTTCACAAGTTTGTAATTATTACTATTAATTTGAGATTGCTACTATGCACATTCAAGTTTTTTTTAAAATACGACACTATTTATATGTCTAACTGTACTTACATTTAAGCAGCCCTTAAAACTTTTTCCCATTTAACATTTCAGTCCAGAATAAAGCACCAGCGTTATCCATCACTTACACATACTACCATCTGTACTTGCAGTCCGGTAACAAGTCTACACTACAAAAAGAACAAAATCACTTCCTCTACCCATTAAGGAAACTAGAACTAATTCCACTGATCTGCACTCAGGCATCTTTAGTTAAAAGATCATAAGCATATAAGTCGCTTTGATTTCTTATTCTAATGTCCTCCTCAATTATATATTATACTCACCCTCTCACATCTGTACACATTTTTCTATTAGATGAATATAAAATAGAAATGTTGTTGCACTCCTGAGTATTTCCAACTGCAGTGCAAATGTTATTAACTCCTTATTCAACTTAGGTAAATACACACACGAGTCAGCCAAAGAGAGGCTACGTGATGTTGAGATAGAGTGACCACACTCAATATACAAAGCCATCTGAGCTTTTAAAATGCTCTTTACCTACCTGATACCTGAATAGCCACGAGAAAGCTTCTGCATTAGCGTTTTCAACAGCTCAATTCTCCTACTAATGATTCACTGTGCTAAATCATAGCCTGGGAGCTTTTCTCTCCACGTGCAAGTGTGAATGAAATTTACAGGGCCTTAAGTACTTATCAGGTGTAAATACTGCACTCCTCTCTAGTTTGGAAAGCACTAGAAAGAACTCACCAGTCTGTCCTAAATGGCAATTGGAAGCAAGCTTCCAATTCTATTTCCCTGCTTATATAATTCACAAAAGATAAAAAGCAGCTAAAACTTTCCTGTGTGGATCTATTACATTTTTTGTTGCAAGAAATGGTAGGTACAAAGCACTCACACTAAGTGCTATGCAATATAATGTTTCTATATATTTCTTCATTTTCCTTTCATAAGTATTTCTTCAGTTTCATTCTATACAACACCACATATCTGTCCATGTAACAGAAGGATCATTTCTATCCCTAAAGAAAATAAACTGGTAATCACTTTCACAACTCCAAAACTTTCATCCAGGACTGTAGTATGTCTGCTCTATCACAGAAGCTCTCTGAAACCCCTTACTAAGTAAAGCCTGTAGTCTCAAATGTACAGAGTTAATAGAGCAAAACCAGCTCACCACAGTGTTTATTATAAACAACCATCTTCTGAAGATGCTAAATCAATACCTATGCACAAACAAAAGTATCCCATGAAAAAGATTAAAGGAGCTCTATTTCATTATAGGAGAGTGGAAGTTCTTCCTTTTTTTTAGCATGTATAAATTTATTTAAAGAGCACATGTGTTTGTATTTGTAGAGAAGCTGAAAATCAAACCATTAAAGTGTTCTGAATGGTAAAGTACAGGGGACTTTTTTCTAAATAAAGGGAGTAGTTACATAACTTCATTTCTCTTCTTGGAAGGATAGGATGGGTAGAGAAGAGGAAGGAAGGGTTTGCTCATGTTCTAAAGAACATGAAAAAAATCCTAGAAAACAGAGCTTTCTGCAGTTTCAGGAGACTTGAAACTTTAGCAAGAGCAAGAGACCACATTCAATGCTATTTTATTGAATAAAAATATTGAATAAAAATAAAAATCTTTAATTCAATTTGTATCTCAGAATCAAGTCAAAATGAGTAAACCTTGTTGAATTCAAATACACCACCATCCCCTTAAATACAAGAATCCTATGATGAAGACATTAACCGACCAAAAGTGTACACAGATGGCTCAACAGTTCTTGACCTAGTCCCCGGACAAAAGCATCACTTTTGGAACATCCCCTTCCACTCCTGGTACTGTAGTTCCACAATGAGACAGAAAGGAGATGTGGCTTTCCTGCAACATGGACTGTCACTTCCACCACCAAAAGTGTTTGGGTTGAATACACCATTAAGATCACATGAAAGATAGGGAGACATTATTTCAGTCAGAGTAGCCATGGGGAGGAAATCTATACTTTACATTGCATTGTAAAGCATTCTTTTTAAAATGAATGCATAAATAAAAGCAGAGATTATGAAGCATTCATTGCAAAGTCCTTATACTGTCTGAAGTCATGAATTTTCTGCAGACGAACACTTTCAACTCCCTTGGGCAACATGCAAAATTAAACTCTGGTATTTTAAAGGATTACTATCGGATTATACACCATTTTCCCCAGTGGAATGTCAGATAGGACTGCATTTCAAATTTGTTCTTAAATGCTTTAAAAATTAGGCAAAATTGCATTAATTGAAACTGAATTCACTGAAATCAGATTGATTAGCAGGACATTAACTATTTATTTGTTTTCTAGATTGGTTGTCTACCCATTGAAAGTCCTGATACGTAATCTGAAAAGTAGTGCTGGCCAATATCTGGAGATCAAAGCAAAGACCCGACTGTTTTCCTTGGCCTTAAATGACAGCTGCCATTTCCACACTCTTATGCCCAGTATTATCTCTATTTTCAGGATAAAGAGTTTGTTCTACATTGATCAACATTTCAGTTACAACAGCAAATGATCTAGAAGGGAATCTTGGGTCAAAATGCATCCTCCAAAAGAGTTTTAAATCTTCCAGAAGTTCAGAAGCATAAAGACCAGAAAACTCTCCTATAAACTTTATGGAGAACTTAAAAGATGTAGATATACACACAGTTACATTTTCTACTATAAGCCTTTTTTTCCTAATTTGTATTATGTGGTAGAATTACCCTTTTCACACTGGAAGGATCAGTTGCATAACTGTTCAACTTTTGCATTGCTACAGAACCAGTACATACGTCAGAGTAGCTTATTATTATACCTGAATGTATTAACCATTTATTTTGATGTGACACATGATTACTTAGCAGTAACAAATGCTAACTGGGCAGAAATCTAGTGAGTAAAGGTGAATAAGAAAGTATAGAGGTCAAGGCTGCTCCAAAATGCTGAAATTTCTTTGTTCTCAACCTGCAATTCACTGTCTGTCACCTTGTCCAGGTGCCAATCTAAACCAAGTCCCCGCTGAAAGCTGAGATGTATTTGCCAATTCCTCCATTCATTTACAGCAGATGCTGATCTAAGCTAAGCAAAACCACCTTCCTTTGATGCTCTTTGTGCTTTTGTGCATATTCATATGCCTTAAACATGCTCCTTCATTGCCTCTGAGAACTTAGAGCAGTACATCTAGAAGAAGAAGAGGATAAATACATCTGAGGAAGGATAAAGTAGAAGAGGGAATATGCTGGGCAGGAGGAGGCTCTGCAGCAATGATAGCCTTGTCTTCTGCTTGAGACTCCAAAAGACTACAGCAGTGGACATACTGTGCTCTTTCCTGCTAATATCTTGACTTAAAACTACAGCTTGCTGAGAAACTGTGAAGAACAATGTGCATGCTTCTCAGAGTCTTTACAATAATCCTTCCCATATTTTTCTCAGGATAAGTCTGTAATCACTTAAAAATATCCATTATAAAAACTAGTGAGCTGCTGTGAGACAACTCCATTACCACCCACGCTGAGGCTGCTCCATGCCACCATTCAGTGTGACACATATTATATACATGTAGTTGGCCTATCATCCACACCCTGGTGCTGAGTTGAAAAATGCCCAATGCCAACATTTTACCATGCCAGTGGAAACACATTTTTTGGCTCATTCCCACATATGGTTTAAATAAAGAGTTCAGGAGAGTGGGGTGATTTAAAGAAGGTGATTCATTCTACTAACACCAAAGATGAGAAAGGGAGAATAGTAGACTTAAAAAGAAATTAAACATTTTGCTTAAAATCACTTACATGTATTTCAGGAGCTATGTTTCAAATGCAGACATCAATATAATTACTTTTTGTTAACTGTTCACTTTGTTAGCTTTAATACTATGTTTTTAGCTGTTCAAAACCTTCTTGGAAGTTAAACAGAGCTAGACATACAAAATACACATAAGCCCTGTCTATCACTGATCAGTCAAATATATTTATTTCTCAAATACATGAAATTAATTTCATACATTTTTTATGCTCTTATTAAGTCTCAGCTATGGACACTTGCTGTTTTTCTACTCTCTTTTTTTCTGCCTGTATTTAAAGAATTAAAGGATGGTCTTTAAGTGCCAATTCTTACAACCCAGGCAAGAAAATAATTTCCAACAAAGACATGGGGCAGTAAGCCTCTGCCATCTCTCTCCCTGCCTGCAGCCAGCCAGCGGTAGAGCCAGTGTAGTTTACAACAGCCCTAAGGCTGTTCTCCAGGCCCTGTTGTGCTTTATATTCCTACACACGAAAATGATCCCAAGTGCAGGAAGGCCCTGGGTCCCTGTGCGGCTGCCGCCATCCACCTCCCTCCTCCCTGCCCTGGAGCCGCGGGCCGGCACTCCGCTGCGGAGGGGAGTGGGATTAGCCCCTTCCCTACCAAAAGGCACAGAGCAGCACTTTGCTAAAAGGGAGCGATTTCACAGCCTAACATCACTGGGGTAGCATTAAGCAGCAAATTGGGGGGGGGTGCTAAGAAAAACCCAAACATTTCACGTTTTCCCGAGGAGATTTTCCCAGCCTACTCCTTGCCTACCCACACCCCCTTATTCGATCAGTGCATTAACAAAGCCAAGGAGCTCACGCTGTGGCATCTCATCGGAGGGCACTGGAGTTAACAATGCGACTGTGAGCTCCAGTGGCCATGGCAACAGTAGCTAATTCTTCTTCCCAATCAGGGTGGCAATTCTCTCCCATGGCTTGAATCAGTTACAAAACAAAATACTCTCAAAGACCTTTCAGAGCCAATAGCCTCGCAGCTAATCTGCTAATAGGAAATAATCTGCAGCTAATATACACATTCCAGGGCAGCAGTGTGTTTTCTTAATACTTTGTTACATGGGCCTCTTTCCAAAGAAAGCAGAGCAAAGAATAGAAAACAGACATTCATTAAAAATAGTATAATACTACCTGGCCACTATTAATGCCTGAAACGTGCTGCAACTTGCATGGCTCTTAAAATGGTGATTTGGAGTGACAGCACTAGATAGACTGAGCTCAATGCAAATAGATCAAAAAAAGTTACATACAGTATTAGTTAGCAGCTGGTTCATGTGAAAAATCAGCCTTGAAATGATTTCCACATTGCTTTCTTTTTATTTAAAGGATCTGTGAACAAAAGCACTGAGTTGAAAGGAATGTGCATCACTAACATACAATCTAGATGAATACACAAAAACAGATACTAAGAAACATACACTTAGAGCACACTCATCTAATTGTACGATGGAAGTTTAGCCATACATTCTCCTGCCTGGCTTAAACACATGAGTAAACAGCAAATGGACAATGGGTGAGAGAGGGGTGCTGAAAAACTAACAGCAAATCACCAATTTTGCACCAGTCATGTCAGGAAATCTGCACAACATGCTTCAGCTTCAATTTACTAACGGAAGGACTGCACTTCTGAAAGCTGGACCGGATTCTGCTGCAGGTGCAGGCACCAAGACAGGGTGAGCTCCAGGAACATACACATTGCCATCTTGCACGTGTAATTCAGACAGAGATGCAGCACTACTGTTGGATTAAGGAAAGAATTACATCTCCATTCCTAGCAAGCCTAAATGCTGCCAACTGAAGTGGTTGTCACAGGAAATAACTCTCCCAGGTTCACAGTCACCTTCGTTCACCACATCCAGCCCAAGCCACCACATTTGCACCACCAACACAGTACAAGTGAAACTGAAAGTGTCTCAGTGCTCAGGTATATTTACACTTTTCTTTCTTTTTCCCCTCCATGGGTAAAGCCAAGAACACCTGGTCATATCTGACCACTGCACAGGCATCAAACAGAATTAAAAGACCAACTGCAGATTCTGGCAAAGACTGAAACAGAAGTGACAAATACATCTGTCAGTGCAGTGCAACTGATTGTCTTCAACTACCTGCTACACCTGTAGAGGCACACCTCTCATCTGGGCTACCAAAATGTTTATTTCTAGATCTTCTTGTTAAGTTCTGAAACTTCTATTCATCAGGGTGGTATTTCATAGATACTCCTCTTGTTCCTAAGATGACTACTCTTCACAGTAATTGTAAGCTGTAACACATAAAAATTCTGTGTCTATACTTAACATAAAATTTAAATTTAAATTTTATTTTAAATTAAGAGAACAAGAAATACATCTTTCCATTATGATCTTATTTTTACTTTATTGAAAACTGCTTAAATACTGAAATGTGAAAAGGAAGGCAGCTGAATGTAACAGGCAAACTATTTTAGCAGAAAAAACACTGTAAATGTTCCAATTCAGAAATATTGTGTAAGCACCTGAGCCAAAGGCCTTTAAAAATGGCAGTTCTCCCAGTTCACAAATATAAGATACAGTTTAAGTAACATTCAGAGCATTGCTAATGGGGAAAGACCTTCTCCACATCAGTGGCCATCTCCTTTATAAGGAATTGCTTTAGTGTCTATCTCAAGATTTCATGTCATGCAATCCATTTCTACTTTGTGTGTCATCCCCCAGATAAACTAGGTGGTTTGTGAGAACCAGCGAAAATTGATCACCTATACATTTTTCTAATGATTGACAGTGAGCTCCTCCTGTACTTGGGGCATTTATGAGAGCTGCTTCCTGTATGAGTTCTTTTTGAAGTCATCCCACGAGCTCCTGCTGCATGCCCTGGGGCAGAAAGCTCCTAGGACAGGATCTCTTCACCAGGCAGTCTGTTCCCCTGAAATATCCAGGAACATTATCCCTGCACATCTGTAAATTTGTTTGAAACGGGATGAAATGCTGACAAGTTTCTGGGTAACAGCAGGAGGAGCAGAAATGACTGTACCGACATATATAAACATCCTTCCCTCCATAAACGCAAGAATAGGATTGCATAAAACCACGTTACAATGTATACAAGCCCAATGCACTGTGATAAATCAGATTTTGCTTGACCTTGCTCAGAACAAGTAGTTTCACTGCTGGTCTGCAGTTTATACATCAGCATTTAGTGTTTGGTGACAGCTATTTTACACAAACTGACCAACTGCACAAGCTACCTTTTTTTGTTTGTTTATTTTATCCTGATACTGAGGTTCAATCCCATCTTCAAAACAGTCTGACTTATTCTAAGCACATTCAGCAAAGAGAAGGGGATTTCAATAGTGGTCTGTACTAACCTACTTCTCCTCTCCAGACATTGGCACAGTAAGTAAATGCTCCTTGATTTTGATGAGAGAAACAGAAACAGGTCGTTGCTGAGGGCTCTTGAAATTCCACCAGAATCTCTAAACAGGTCAAACATGCTGCAGTCTCACTGCTGTTTATCCCTGACAAACCCAGACTGTGTGATATCTGCTTATCTTGATATGTATTTGAAGCAGTTGCTTGGGAGGAGATTGTGCAAATAGGCACAAACACCACCTTTTTATCCCATTCTGACTTTCCCCCATTACTGGATGGTGATGGTTTGGTCCAGTAATGTGTTTGCCTCCACATTTCAATTCTTGCATCCTCTTTCTCAGTGAGAAAACTAAAAAAAAGCTGCCTGAGTCACTGTGTATTCCAAGTCTCTACTTGCTGAGAGTCCTGAATGTTGCCCATTTCTTAGAAAAAAAAAAGAGAGAGGCAGAATAGGAGATAGAAAATAAAAGCCGAAATCTTTAACGTTAAATGATTTTCATCAATGAAGAGTGCTTTATTTCTCTTTAAATAAGTTTTTATAATTTGAGTTGTCATGACAACATGATGCAACACTTCACTGCCATGACAATCTGACAACTTTCAAAAACAGTAAGTGCTGTTTTTACTCTGTTTTTCAATTGCTCCCAAGGAAACAAGCTGTTATTTACTTCTGTGACGAAACTCATACGATACCATAATGGATCCAATGTCAAGAAAAATTAAAGCATAGAATGGGGGAAACAGGGATGGAAAATCTGTTTTTGTGTACATAATTACTCCATAAAAAGTACACATTTATTTCCACTGTCTTATCCCAATTCACCACCATTACTCTGCTCATTTCCACTTATGAATTCACTGACCTTCTCTGTAACTTGACCAGAACTGATCCTTGATTAATCACAACAGCATAAGTGACTCAAAAATGGCCTGTTTTCTTAGCAGCAGTTTTAGTTGATGTCTTTATGTTTGTTTGTGTGCATTTGGATACTACAAAAGAAACTGAAATAAATGAAGCCTCTGTCTGACCACGAGCTAACTCCAGTGGAGCAGTGTATTTGTAAATCCCATCAATTTATGTGAGACTTGTGTCTAAATTCTATGGGGACGATAAAACCACTGGCTAACTCTGTTCTAGATGGAGCCAAGAAATGTTTCCAGACATTAGAGCTTAGTTATCTATATTATGCAGTTGCAGGGGAAAAAAATCACTGGGAGGATATCTATTCTGTCTAGCAAAAATAATTCTCAGGAGCTAGCATGGACCAAGGACCACTCCCAAAAAGGCAGTATGGATGCAGTTGTCTTGTTTTGCAAACTGAGGCAATTTAAAACTACTAAAATACATCATCTGGCCTCAGCGGCATGAGATGATCCTTAGCACTATTTTCCATACTGGGATACGGACAGCCATAGTTTTTCTAGAAGCCCTTTTATAAGAAACATGAAAAAGCTCAAAGCAGTTGATATCAAAACACATTATATTAAAGGCTCACTTTATGTGGGTGTGATGGAGGCTTTTTTTAAAGCACAGTGATGCATTTATATAGCACTCACTACAAGATCCAACTTAAGCATGGAAATTTGCCCTCTCAGTGCAGGGGAACTCTTTGGCCCAGCCTCAGGGGTGCAACCCCACACCTGCCTGCTGCCCAGTCCCTCCACCCTCTACAAAACCATCCAAGCTCAGACACAGACGGAGGGGCAGTGAGGAACCAGGAAGACTTTCAGCCTGATACAACTGGTGATGTGTTTTGAATATCAATGATCACTTCCTTAAACAAAAGACAGTGCTGGAGCAAAGAAGCTGTAGTGCTTTTAGGACACTACAGTTGAAAAATTGCTCTGTGTGTACAAACACTTCTCTATGAAAAAATATTAAAGATATATATATATGTGTGTGTGTGTGTCTGTACGTACATGTAATTGACACATATATAGATCAGTATTTTTGGCAGGAAAGGTAAACCTATTTCACAGCACCAATATATGCTAAAAGAAAATGAATCATTCTATAGGGAGAAAAAAGTACACCCTCATGATTGATATTTTACCTAATCTAAAAGATTTCATGCACTTTCACCACCCTTTTTAGTAGTTTAGCAACTACTATTAACCCATGTCAGGCTCAGATAAAGGCAAGCAAAACTGGTGGTTTCAGGGCTTTCCTTTCTTTTCTGTAAGAGCTCAGGACTTAATGTGCAACCTGCCTAGAAGACAGGAGTCCACTAGGAGAAATAAAGCACAGAGGTGCTAGTAATTGGTCCCATCCTGGAGATCTCATCCAGTTTCCATTTTTCCACAATGGAATCTTTCTACTGATTTCAATATAACCTAAACCAGAAAACAAGTGAATTATACATCAGCTCTTCATTAAAAAAAAAAAAAAAAAAAAAAAAAACAAAAACCAGAAAACCAAACAAACGAAGATCCACTTCCGCCTCCAAAATCCCACACAGTTCCCATTCCATATCTTTATATGTCTCTACTTATTATGAGTTCCTGTTGACAGGAACAGATATAGCCTTTGTTTCCATTGGTACCTCATTAGCAAAGCAAAGTTGCCAAAAGCTAAAGCAGTTGGAGATGTTGTTTCACAAAAGCTGCTTATAAACATACTTTTGTTTATGTCTATCAGTCAAAATGTGCTTGTGCTTCTTGTCACACAGGCCTGAAGTCAGGATTATCTTGCTTTTCTTCTCCTGACAGGTGATCAAAATTACACCATTTTCTTCTCTACACTCTTCAAAAAGCATCATATATTATATGAAGAGTTGTTTCAAATCATAAGCCTAGATATTGCCAGGAGGTGGAGAGGAGGCAAAATTTCACAGCAGAGCAGGAAGAGAAAGTGGCAACTTCGGAAAATCATCAGGTTTCTGAGTGGCACAACAATGACTCGAGTCAGAAACCTATATGCTGGGAACTTGTATTTTGACCCTGACACACAGAAAGTAGGAACACTTGTAGGCAACATCCAGATGGTAATTTGAACTAGTTGGCCATAGCATGGGTGATAAATCATCATTTAATGTGGCCTATGGAACAAGAACAAAGAGTGGAGAAGACAAGTTGTGTGATGACACTTTATTAGCACCAGATAAATTGGTATGACCTGAGTATATTTTCAGACGTGAACAGCAAGATGCAGTTTCAGTGTGTTATCGACCTCAGACTGCTTCAATGGCAAATACCAACTTCTCTTTCTCCTGAAATGTTTTTAACCACTTAGAGAAAGAAAAGGGAGATCCTTCTTAAGCTCAACTCTCAATATATAAACCAGACCAGAGAAACTGGAGTGGTGATGCATAATAAATTGGGACATCCACATCTGATTTTAACCTCACTTGTGTGATGGATCTGTTTCCTGTTGATGGCATATAACAGGGAGTTGCACAATATACCAGAGAAACTTGTGAGCAGCATGATGAGCATGATGATGATGATGATGTAGAAAAAGCAACAGTGAAACATGGATTAAGCACAGGAAAATCTGTACTGTCTGAAGAGGGATGCTCCAGAAGAATGTGGGCAAGTGACTCATTAATGAAGAGAGGAGAGGTACTTATCAGCCACCTCTTCAGCTCTTGTCGTTTCAGAACCTGCTAGTTTGGAAAATAACTTTCCCAGTTTCTGTCCTCAGACTGTTTTTTATTTAGTTCATTTTGGCAAAAATATTTACTTTAATATAAAGTAAACACAGATCTCAGGGAAATGTCATAAAATAATCTTTCAATTAACAAACTTTACCTTTAAACAGAAGCATTGTATGAATATGCTTAGAAGCCATTTAAATCTGCAAAAGTATTTTGCACATTTTTAAAGCAAAACACAAATTCAGCACATAATTTAGACACTACTGTCATTTAAATGTCAATGATTTTAAAGTGACATTACCATGGACTACCATTCCTTGGAAATGCATATTTCCAAGATATTAATTTCATGGAAATTCATTTTGTCTCCTATCAAATTTGGTTTGTTTGCAGTAATGGATCCACAACTTTATTTTAGGCGTCTTTCTGAAGTACCTGTGCCATGTCATAAATATAAGTCATGATTCAAAAAAGAACAAGCAAGAAAGGCAACATCATAAAATAAGCACCAGTTTCCCCATAATCTGAATAAGAATGCAGACCTGAAAAAAATAATTCTTTTTTCTTATAGTGCTGGTACTGTACTTGATACGTCTGAATGCAAACCTAATATGATGTTGAAAACCACTTTTACAGCTGAAGAACAATATTTAAAAATACCCAAAGTTAACACCTATCCTGTGCAAGTTAAAATACTTTAGGGGGTTTTTATTGTGTGTAGAAGAGAGGCACTGTGAAATATCAACATAAATAAATGAGAGATGTAGCATATTAAAAGTCTCCTAATAAATTTTAGTATGTGCATACACACAATTCATCCAAAGTTATTCTCTCTGTGGTATTAAAAGTATGACATCACTTTTCTAAGGAGTTTGCCATGATGTGCTCAGAGAAGATTTTCCTTTGGTTGCATTTTGTATTTTTTCAGACTCCATTTTAGTTTTTCTGTTATAACTGCAGTTTGATATGGAAGCTAAGAAAGAAGGTGCAATATAGTACCACTGGAGTATCTTAAGTCAGTTTTCTTTGGATTTAGTGCAAAAAGTTTGAAGCAGCTAGAACTTGTAGCAAACATTCTATTTGACAGCATTTACTGAGACTGGCAGTTTTCTGAGGCAATATTGCAGAGACTATAAACACTTGGGAGCGCAACTGCTTTTTGCTAACATGCAACTCATAGCAAGAAGTGTAACATGAGCTTTAAGGGAACTATGGTAATATAAATAAATAAATATTAATCATCATCATCATCAATCTTCCAGCAGTTTCCCATTGAATTTGTTGAAGAGGTAAAAGACTGCTGCTGACATGATTAAGGATTTCCTTCTTTTTAAACTGAAAGTCACTTAAAGAAATTATTTTATAAGCCTACTGTGTCAAATGCAATCAAGTTGATTGGTAAATATTAGCATGTTTTCTCTCACTGGAATTTGCAGCAGAAGCAAGTATGCAGGATACATGACATACCAAAAAACAAAGTTTGGCTGAAAGTGCTTGAATAATTTATCTATTATCCCAAAACCTGCATGTCAAGCTGCATCACTACTGAGATTTAAGGGCAATCACCACCTCATATCAAAAACTGTGTGCTGTTGGATCTGTGTTTTAAGTTGTTTCTGTGTCCAAGAAGCAATGTACTAAAGTTCTCCATCCTCAAAGAATAACAAGCAAGGATGGACAAAGCCCCCAAACAGAGTATCCTGAATCCTGTAAACACTTTTTTATCAGGCTGGACATACTGGCAGTATAGTACTTCTTTGCTGTAGGAATAAAATAAAAGATCTCTGCATATTTGTGCTCACTTTTACCAGAACAGTTTCGCACTTATCACTGACAATTGCATGGATTAAGATCTTGGTATGGACTTGGATTTAAGATGGAGCTCAGCTCCCACCAACACCCCAAAAATCTGCCTGCACTGTACCTGAGAGCCCAAAATTCAGCCCCTTACCTAGGTGCCCCTGAGCTGTTTTGAAAACTTGGCCTTGATCCCAGCATGCTGAACTGTGGTCTGATTTTCAGAGAAGCTGTACCATGAACAGGCACTCCCGTGCCCAAAACCTGCTTGATGCTTGCACAACCTCTGACTCTTGTGCTTGTCTCAATGGCAGCCATTTACTGTTCTTTTTGCAAATTTGCACCTCATTTAAGGCTGACCTAGAACTAGGCAAAATTGAACACAGATTGGGAGCAAAATGCTATCTGAAAAAGTAGATGAAACAAAAAAAGGTTTTTCAACCATTTGTTTTCAACCACCCATTTTTTCATTCAGCTGCAACTCTAGCACTTTAGTGCTAGTTACATGATGTTCCTGCAGAAAAGACAAGGAATGGCCAAGCTGCCTCCATGTCTGATTTCCCAGGAAATACTGCATCACATTTACAGTTTGTCAATCCCTGTTCCTGAGGTGCAATTATGTAGCACATCCACTTGGATGGCAGACACATGTCCCTATTCCCTAGACCAGTGCCAGAGCGGTTCTCATGTGTGGATATTTGTGTTTGTATAAGAAGGGGCCATTACCATTCCCCACTGTGCCCCAAAATTAACTAAGGCCATTACCTAGCAAAATGTAATGTAATTTCCAAACCAATACTCTTAAGCCCCACGTCACCCTGAAGATTACTTCAGTAAAGTACTTACCATTACGTGAGCTTGAAAGTTAGGTCTCCCACGAGGGAACATTCCTCGATATTAGCCAAACCATCAGACTAAGAAACACTTCCTATAGTTTTAACATATGGATTACATTTGAACTGACAGTGAGTTTTCCTCTGGACTGATACCCTGCCGCCTCCATACATGGTTATGCTTATTGCTTATGGAGCTCTTTTAAGGACCGCTGCCCTGAAATAAACTCCTACTATTCCTACAGGATTTCACACCAGCCAATTTAAATATTTTAATAATGAGTAAAAAGTTTAAAATTAAGATAAAATATTGTGTCAAGCCACAGACAGTGCTGACAGTTCAAAAGGCAAATGCTTTCTTTGCAGCACCCATCAGCACATCTGTGACCATACACTGTGCTACATCTCTGAATTGTTCAGAATTCCCAGTCTTCTCCTTTTCCAGACCAAACCACTCAGCAGATGGACAGACCAATGAGACAGGTCAATGGCAACATCCGCCACTGAAGATCTTGCTGGAGCTGGAAGCGCAGTGGCCTTGCCAAGAGAGGTGATGTGCTGGCAGGGGCCATTGCAATCCCCACTAGAGGCTTTCTGAGAGCCCCAGCAAGAGCTGGAGCTCACCACCCCAGCTGGGCCAGTGCCAAGAGCAACCCTGTAGTCACTCCAAAGATAGGATCCTCCTTGGAGTGCCACCTCCCACAGGAATGAGAGATTCTTTGGCACACTGTCACACCCTCCTTGTGCCAACTTGGGGATCACAGAAACAGACTACCAGCTGGAAGCAAGGACGAGGGACAATAAGATGCTTTCTCCACTACCTGTGACAGCCCGGTAACATTGGCACCACAAAGCCTGCAGCTCCAGCCCAGCAAGGAGTGCCTGACCCCCATTCTGTTTGTGAGCTGTAACCAGGACAGCTACCAGGCAGCTTTAGAAAGTTACTCCTGCTTTCCACACAGCCATGGCTTGAACTGTCCACAACCTTAAGGCTTCCCCCAGGCCTGGAGACACAATGCAGGACATCACTGAAGGCACCTACGAGCTTCACAGGTGACTGGCGCTCACCCAGAAGGACATTTCTAACAGCCCTGGAATGGCTCCCTTGTTTATGTAAAAAAACGTGGCACCATGGACTGGTGTTACATCTCCAAACTTTCTTCTGTCTCTTTGGGTTTTTTTTCAGTAAAGATAAAAAGCAGTTAACAGAGTCCCCCGACATCCACCACATCCTGGCAGAAGGAAATGCTTCACATTTCACGGTGATTTGGGTTTCTCAGTGCCAGTCACTGTTTCTGTTTTTATATATTTAATAGCTATCTGAAAGCTAGAAAGTTAGCAACGTATTTTGTAGCTGATTTGGCTGATAACACCTTTTTTAAGCTCATTTCCTGCTTCACAATAGCATGGTAACAAAATGAGCTGCGTTTACACCATTAAGAGAAGACAGTGCATTAAGCCAAACAAGAAAAAACAAATGCTGAAAGATGAAAAAAATTGAAACTAACAGCAAGCTGATGAACAGATTAGTTCTATTTATTTTAATTTTGCTGTGCCCCCCTTTTTGAATAGTTTATTATTAACTAAAGTAAATTCAGATGTTCACAGAAATTAAAAAATCATATGAAAAAGCAAGTTAACTAAAATGAGCTGATGCCTTTTTTTTTTTTGGTTGGATTCAATTGAGGGACTTTAGCCAAGGAGAAGGAGAACAAAATACAGACTTGTATCTAATGAGAAATCTAACTAACAAAAATACTTTTAATGCAAAAGGCAAATTAAAAAGGCCAAAGAAAAAAAGACATTCCCTGTCGGTACAGTGATGTAGCCTGCTTTAGTGAATAATACCATGTCTTATAGCTCAAGTCTAAACATTCAGTGCTGATAGAGAAGGGTACACTTCGCATTCCTTTCTCAATATGGTAAAGTTGTAACTTATACCTCTGACTTATCACAGCATTGGGAAACACATGTTTTCCCCTTATTTGGTAGCACAGAACATCTGGAAAGGAAACGGCCCATACTTCCCAATACCAACTGTGAGCAACCATCACAATAGACCTGCCTACAAAAGCTGAGACTCCACCTCATTTGAGCAGGATAGAAAACAAAACTCGGACGTGCATGACTGCAGAACATCTGAAACTCTAAAAGTATCGAGAGAAAACAGTGCAAGAAAGGATGGAGAGACTTGCACACGGCATTTGGAAGAGCTCAGGGGTCACTTTTTCTAGTTTCTAAGCAGCCCATAATACACCCAAATAAACAGTCAGTACATGGGTAAGTATTGGACAGTGGAAGGCAAGAGAAATGTTGCTTTCAATAGAACACTAAAGGTCACAAAGTTGCAATTCCCTCTTACCCCCGGGCTTCCCAGGGCTGCAGAGATGGCAATGCAGGCAAGAATAGAAGGGTGATGCTATTTTTTCCAGTATATAGGATAGAGTTGTAGGGCAGCTCTACAGCTGCATTGAGAAATGGACTTCACTGATAAAAATAAGGGGAGTAAGGCAGATTTTAGCAATCTCAGTACCAAACTGCTCTCCTAAAAGCTGTGTTTGAACACCACAGTTGCCAGGATTGGTGAACTTAAAGCTTAGGAATTGTATCTGAAATATTCAGCTCTGAACAAGAGCAGAAACGGAGGTTTGGCCTCTCTGAGCAGCTCTGTACCACCAATTGTCTCATCTGGAAGCACATGAGCTGCCTGTCCTGCCCAGGTGCTGCAGCAGCATCAGCCTCTCTCCAGAACACTACAACAGCTCTTGCTCTTCTCAAATTGGACTGCAACTTCTAAGATACAGCATAACAGGAAATAATTTAGTGGAAAGAATAAACATTTAGTGAGGAAAAACTCTTAACACAAAAAGTAAAAGGTGAAAGTGTTTTCCTTCCCCCAAAGAATTTTCAGCCACACCTCCTAGAGAGATCCCTAACCACTGCACCAAAACCCAAGACAGTTCCATTTGGGACATGCAAACCATGGGGAGACTGGTAAAGACGTGTCTGAGCTGTTGAGTGCTTCCTCCTGCACATGCCAGCAGCTGGGAGCTGGTGCTGCCACTCTAGCTGACGATGACTTGAACATCAGCTCATTTGGAAATACCTGGTGAGAGTGGTGCCAGGAATGAAATGTCTCTCAGGGTCCAGCCCACACTCCAGCAGGGACATGATCCTCCCTTCTGACTGCTGCCATTGGCATCTGAACCCTGTACTCTAGGGCGTTGTTAAAAATCTCCTTAGAATCCTAAATTTTCTTTGTTTCCAGTAGCAACACTGGTCACACAAAGGGGAGGGGAAGCAAATAAGGCTTAAGCTGAGCTGTAAAGAGGATACAACACCTGGTTGAAGGCTTCTACCAGAGCTGGCCTTGCCATTGATGCTCTGTGGATAACCTGGAGAGGGACACAAGTCCCCTGCCCAGAAGTCAGTGTGGTGCTATTCCTAACGCTGCACAGCAACCACCCACCATCTTGTCAGAAGCAGCTGACAGAAGCCTTCCTGTCAGGACTTGTTTTGGAGGTGAAGAGTTTCAACACGTGCCCTTACAGCAGAAACATTTTGCAAAAGAGGCATTAAAATGTTGTTGCAAAAACTGATCACAAAGTGAAGTTAAAATTTGGGTTCATTCCTGTCGCCTTGAACAGCAACTTTGCAGACACCAGCTTCTTCATGCAACTGAAGAAGGAGGTATTTTTAATACCATTTTTCTGAATGGAAAATTAAAATAGAGGGCTAAGTGAATTTTCCAAGGACATGGGTCCAAGCAATGTCAGGCCCCAGAAGGGAAATTCCTTATAAAGTCACTTTGCAGAAACTCACTGTTGCCCCTTCCTCCCCACACCCCCCAGATTTTGAATACATTTAGAAACACAACTGCAGAGCTCTGTTTTTTTCTGTTTTCTGTTTCTAGATACATATATACAGGCACCATTTCCCATCATGTATCAATTAAGTCAATCTCATTTCTTCAGATCCTTACTTGCTGAAAGATTGTTTTACAGAATGAAAAGCAAAGCCAAACAAAAAATTTCTTTATGGGTGCTTGTGGAGAAAACAGCTACAGAAATGTGTATCTGGCACAGGCAAGACAGAAGACAACAACCAAGGGAAAGCATTCAAGAATCTCTGAGCATGAAGCAATTCCTACTGTTTTGAACTGCACACACGAACCCAGAGTTGGACAACAAACATTCCCTAGGAGGAGCTGCAGTGGGACATGCTGCACAGCAATACCGCTGGTGATCCTATCGCTGTCTTACTGTTCCTGGTGAACTTTATTGCAGGAAGCAGATATAAAGAGTTTACAATGTCATAGCAGGCACCATCTTGGAGAACCCCTGGGGAATACAATGGAAACAAATATGTCCTCTTGTCACAGAGAAGCATCATCATAGTGTTAATGGCTCTGATTGTGCAACATAGTTCACTTAAACTCTCCTGTAACTAAACCCAGACTAACATCTATACACCTAAAACCATCAGGAATTCATATAATCTCTTGTCTTTGATATATGAACCTTTTATCATTAAAAAGGTATGTTCCAGTGCAATCAGACTGCAGTGGCTTGATTCAGGGTTTGCAATACAGAAAAACCTGTAGCCATCAAACTAGTCTAAGTGATCACAGCAGCATCTCTGGATAAAGACATCCAGGAATCGATTTTCCTCTCCTGAAGATGTTGAAGTAACAACTATAAAAACACTTTTAAAAGTTCTAAAATGGGATACCTCTTTCAATCCTTGTTAGCATTGTGGTTTTTATCTCATTTATATATTGCCATTTGTCAGCATTAGTAAGGCATTCAGTAAATTTAAAAAGAGACAAATGCAAGAAAATCCCACATGAAAAGACATTTTCATTTTGAAAAACAAACAAGTCAAGGAAAATATCAACCACAGTAAGGCATGTCCATACACTGAAATACACCCCTTCAAAGAAAAAATCACTGATTACAAAATACACTTCTGCGACATAAACATTACAAAGAATAAAGCCTTTTATTCTTTATCACAAAGCATAATGAACTGAATACTGACATGACAGAGGAAAAGAGGGGTTAGTGATTCATTGTAAAATGTCATCATAGCACAGAGAGCCTGCTTCTTACATTACCTCAAGGTAACAAATTTTTAAGGGTTGATTTTATTTTTCTAATATGGATAGTACAACATGATGCCTTGGTTCGTCCTTTTCTGGGCAGGTTGATTCTAATTACATGGCACAAGCATTCATGGAAATGTACTCCCCCACGGACTGAAATATATGCCAGTTGGATGTAATTAATAATACTCTCAAACCAGATAACAGTAGTTGAACAGAAAATGGCAGATATAAGCAGGATTTCTTCTGTACACTAATTTCTCCAATAGGACCACAAGTGCCATGGTCTAACACCTAGAGCTTAATTTAGGCAGCATATAAAACAGTTTCAGGCAAATTCACATATATTTATGCATATACAGCAGAGGTTTATTTTGGGAAAAGCACCATAGGAATGCAGTAAGTATATCTGACACAACCTCCTTTTCAGTTATGATCAAATTAGTTTTGCATTCAAAGATCCCTGATAATGTTGTGATCATTCTTCCCAGAACAGATGAATCATAGATGCTAGAGATAAGCAAGGCAAGTCAAATCACCAACACTTACCACCCTTCTCCATACCAAACAGTTATTCCTACAGCAAAGGACTGTGAACCACATGAATCACAAGTGATGCCCATTCACAGAAGCAAAACAAACATTCCTGTCACTCTGTGCCACCCTGTTTGATCTCGCTGGAACATAAAAGCAATGCAAGGTCAGGCAGGGGCAAGAGCTGGATAGAAAGATTGCTGTGCAGTGCTGGGACACTCAGCAGGGTACAGCATTAGAGGTACACTATGTTTCTCTGCCTGTTTTCTGATCTCACTCGACCCAAATCACAGCCAACTCAGCAGAAATGGGTGATACACCAGGTCAGCACTAAACCAGTGCCTCAGCATGGTATCAGGGGCCACTCGTCCACTGGACGTCTCGCTCCTGGTTTGAGTCAGGAAAAGTTTCCACCACCTGTGATCATTAAAGATTCCCTTATGCTTGTGTCAGGGGAGGGTTAACCCTCCTGACCCGACCAGGTAATTACTTTCTACCTATTTAATTTCCACCTGGAGTTTCAGTTTCCTTACTTTCTAGCCCAAATTACTTTGTGTTCCTAAAGGGCGCTATAAGTCACATTTTTGGAAGTGATCCCTGAAGAAAGTGATAGACCTTTTGGGAGTGGAATGTACAGAATTACTGAACAATTAAAAGTGACTCATCTAAGAATATAAAAATCATTCTTGGGACTACATGCTGTAAAATCCTGATTATTCCCAAGGTCCATAAAGCCAATTCTGAATTTATAATGGATAAAGGAAGCACCATGCAATATGTCAGATAGATCAAGAGTGAGGGAAGACAAATCCTCCTCTCGTATGCAACAATTCAACATCAGTGCAGCTTCACTGGCTTCAGTTGCTTTACACTCATTTCACACAGGGCAAACCTGAAACTTTCAGGTCCCACCAGCCTGGCTGTCTCTCTGTTCTTAAGCCAATGAACAAAAAAAACACTTCCTAGAAAAATGACAGTATGGTCAATGACAGTCCCTTTACAACTGTGTGAAAGTAAACGCTGTAGTACTTTGTGCAAATATCTGCTTGGGGTTTGATCCAACCCATTTTTTTACCATGAAACTGGAATTCACAGAAATACAAGATTAAATTTATTTCATTTTAAAGTAATGTCTTCTTTTTTTCCTTCCTTCCTTCCTTTTTTATCTGAAGTGATTTGAAAGTGAAGGCAGCTTTGGTCAAAAGGCTGGTGAGATGCAGCAAGCCCCATCTAAACTGCAAATATAGTCTGAAACCTAAAGTTGTGTTTGTCCCAGCTCTCATCCAGGGGTGTTACACACTCCTCAAAAAAACCTCTACAGCATCTGGGTGATTTCAACTCTGTTGTTTGTGCTCCTCTCCAATAAACAAGAAACAGTGCAGATACCTATTAATTGTTTTGTGATATGAATCCTATGGGAGAGGAGAAACTCAAGCCAGAAAATCAAAGAAGCTGAACTCATTTCCATTTGTAAAGAGCTGCTTTACTGTCTGTCTGCAAATAAATCTCCTCAGTAAATAGCTCCAAGGTTGAACTAGAGAGTATTGTATGGATCAAAGAATTCATGTCTTCCTGTGTAAAGTGAACAGGCCACAAGCTCACTTGTTTGTCTAAAACAATTAGGGCTGGTATGAAAAGGAGGGGGCAGGGACAAATAAGCCACAGCTGATTTTACTTTGCAAAATATTTTGGGAGGAGGGGGGCTCAAATTAATAACTATTCAGGCCCCAAAACAGTCTAATCTTTGTCAATTGGTGCCAAATTATGCAAGGTGCTGCCAATTCTGGTTGTCTAACAAATCAGTACCAGTGTACATCTAGGCTGAAGCCTGATTGATTCTGGTCATTATTTGGGTTGATCTCATTTGCACACATGGAACCAATATGCAGTCCAGATGTTCATTTGCAGTGAACCACTGAGTGAAACTACTCATCTACACGCAACTTTAATCGTGTAGCACAGTACCACAGCCCCATCGCTTCTCCTCACCAGCACAAGGATTCATCCAGTACAAAAATCTATAAAACATTCTGCTAGTATTTCTGTCAGCTGAATGACTTTTACAGTACTATATAAAGCTGGCAGATAATGTATGCCAGTCCTAATTTGAGATAAACTTTTCTTTTGGGACTTTAACCATTGAACAAGCAAACAGATTGAGCAGTAACATTTATTACAATGCATAAATCATTTCCCTGAAACTACTACGGGTCTTGCCTGAGGGTAAAACTTCCGAGTAGCCCATGAATCCTAATAAATTGGATAAATTACTAAATTGTATTGTCACTCTGCCATTTGCTTATCAAAAGCAAATTCACAAAGCTTTTCGAAAATAATTTGACAACCTTTTTTCCCATGTGCAGCCTTTATAAATATGTAATAGCAACATTTTTCCAGGGTTTCTAATAATAATTTTACAGTGTTTTCTCCTGTGATAAGTGAAAGCACCTATTAATTCTGCATATGTATTAGGCTAATTGTGTTTCATTCCACCAGTACTTACTGAAGCCCACAGTACTAATCTACACAACTGTTCTTGCTTCTAACTTAAGCTTACGTAGAAGGGTTTAGGAATGCACATGACACAGCAATATGAGGTGAACTTAGAGGGAACCCTCTGAATCTGATTTTCAGACAAATGAGGGCCTTGGTATATTGTGAGATTCACTGCAAAAGATCATTCAAGTGTCTAAATAAAATTGGTAAAGGAGAATCTGGTGCTTTGTTTTTACAATGATTATGGGATTAGCATGCAAAGAAGTAACATTTAAGTACTTTTGTTAGTGCAATCTAAGGTGGGGTAGTTTGAAACTCTCACCTTACAAATGAACTGCAGATGAAACAACTATTGTAAATAGTGACTCATTCTTTTAAATTGCTCAACCACTCTTTAACCTATAAGCCAAATTCAAGAAAGAGATATTGAAAAGTAACACCAATTCCTTCTTTACAAGTAATCAACAGTGATTGTCACTGTCTCTTCTTTATAGTTGTTTATGCTTTCTAAGGAAATACATTTATGTTTTAACTACTAAACCTAGATTTAATTTTTTTTTAATATTAAAAAAAAAGGTCTTTTCTCACAATGATGATTCCATACTTTAAGATCCATCTGTTTCCTTCTCTGGCTTCTCTGCCATTTTGGCCTCAGTGGAGTCCTTTTAATTGCATTTAGCCTTATCCTGGATTGTATGAGCCCATTCCCAAGGATGTCTGGTTTTCATCAGGTAATGACCATTAATTCTGGCTGCATTTCCTTCTAAATCTTGTTGAATGGCATAAGAAACAGAAGCCTTATGTCTTTTCTTGTATGACCTATTGTTTTGGAAATCACAGTTTTGTCTGAGCTTGGGCTGAAGGTTGTCACCTAGAGGCACAGAGATGTCCTTCACGCCAGAGAATCCTGCTTCTCACTCCTCATAGTCTGTTGTTTGTAACTATTGGCCTCACCTCTGCTGTTGTCATATACACTTCATTCAGAGCTCCAGATCACTTCCCAGTATTTGCATCTGTAGCTGCTCCCTGCATCGCTTACAGAAACGTAGGAGAGCACAGCTTATGGTACCACACAGGTCCTCCTTTGGGCCCTGCAAACCCAACCTCAAAAGACTCTGTGACTGAAATAATATTTATAGGCTTTCAGTTCTAGGCTGAAGTGTTGCTATGGTGAGTTTATGTGATCCAGTAACAGTTAATAAAGGAAACATAACAGCAGAATATATCCTAGTAAATGCAGTCTTGCTGTCTGCAATTTACCTGGGTGGATGCATATGTATAGGTTGAAGGACTAACTTTATCTTCCAATGTAGCCAAAACTGATTTTAATGTTTTACATGACATGCTTGCTTCTGTTAAATAATACTGTAATGATAGAGAGAAAAAAACCCCATACACTTGTTGATCTAAGTTGTTGGGGGTTTTTTTTAAGCTAATATTGTAGTATTATTCAGTGCTTGGTCTGCAGTTGATTTGCAGAAGAACAAAGCATAAACTCCAACTTTCACCACAAAGGATGGTGAACCATATTTATTTTACGTTACAGCTGGACAATGAATTAAAATGTTTGGAAAGTACAGGTCATAATAATGGATTTGGTCCATAAAGAAAATTCAGGAACATGAATTCTGTTAATTTGACACAATTTTCCATTATTACTGCAGTTACATTAGATTACCATGCTTACAAACATGTTTAAACCCCTAACCGATGTTTTACTTGAGCTGCACTCTTCAAATCCTCCCACGGGGCTACACGGCTCCCTCAGGGCAAGGGCAGGTTCCACCTGGCAGTGTGAGCACAGTGTACACACTGCCAGGGCAGAGGCTTGTCTCCCTTCCAAGCTCCACTCTCCCACCGTCTTTTTACAAAAAGGAGAAAAAACCCCAAGATTTCTGTCTGTCCCTAGCTGTTGCTGTAGTTCAGAAATCTCTGTTTGCCTCCTACCACAGAGATAACTCCTCTTCGCATGCTCCTGAATTTGATAAGCACTCAGTATCTCAAAATGACACAAAAGTATTACCAATGCAAGTTCACTTGGTTACCTTTGACTTCATCATGAAAGATCTGTAAACACACCAAGAACCCAAGGCCACTTCTTGACTTCAGTTTGAAAACATTTTCCCCTACAATCTGCACAGTTCCTGCTACTGAAAAGCAGGAGTTGAGTAGCTCTGAAATCTAAGTTCTTGCATCAGCAGGAGTGTGTGTTAGACTGAACTGCTGCATTATTAAACACACAAGCTTCCATTATTCTTATTATTCTGAGGCAGAAAATAAACATCTACATCTATTTATAAGGACGTAAAAATTATACAAAAACATATCTTCTTAGAAAAAGTAAGAAAAAGAAATGAAGATTTATTTGTGTATGTTGTATCCCCTCCTCCCTTTTCTCCCCTTCTGTTTTAATGTCACTCTGCAGGTTCTTATCTTGACATGCAAGACTACACAGTTAAGCAAATACAACCTCGAAGGTCTCTGCTTGCACTGACAACCAGGGGTGGATTACAAGCGAGGCCTGAATCAGGGCCCACCCATTACAGGAAGAGTAAGTACATTGCTGCAAGAAAGAAGGAAACAATCTTCCTAATGAGGTGCCCAAGAGTCTGTCACTGTACCAACAAGCCCATGAAAAAATCCTTCTTTGAATTTTAGGTTGCTTCTGCAGTCATGACTTCCAATAGAAGAGACTGGAGCTGGTGGGTGAAGCTCATTTAACTAAAAGGACAATCAAATGTTTGATATAAATTCTATCACATTTTCCTCCCACCTCTGCTGGAGTTTGTACTAATTGACGATTGAACTTATAACATCTTAATTTAAGTCTAAAACTGCATTTGCCAAGCAGCAAATGTTCAGGATCTGAAAGTGTGAGCATTATATTTGTAATAAGCAAATCTTCTAAGTAATCATTAACCTATAAATGAGAAATAAATATTGAACAGCAGCCAGGGGATTCTTTGCAACTTGGCTTTTTTTATGTGGCCATTACATGAAGGGATTTTGTCCTCTTTTTAATGAAAGAAAGAGCATTACCAGAATGCTCAGTCACCTTCCTCAGTCATTTGGTAGCTCAGGCTTTTCTCCAGCACTGAGTAATCTGCTGCTTCTTAACCCATAAATTGCAAAGAAACAGTTTCCTGGGAGTTAGTCTCCTGGGTTCAGAAAAGTACTTCCAATTTCTTTGTATGACAGCATCCCCAGCTGTCAACTTCTTCCTGTGGAGAGGGGCTTTTATTAGGCTCAAAATTCCCTTCCATTAAGTCATACATTGAAGTCTGACCTTGGCTCTACTCAGTTAATTCCACATCCACTGCTTTGGACTTCCTCTGCCACTCATTCACTCAACTGGACTTGCTCTTCTGCCAATCATTTGTTCAACATCTCAGTCTTAGATCTTCTTTTTCCTCCTGAACCGAAGACTTTTCATGAATCTTTCTATCCTGTCTCCTTTTTTTAAATGTCAGTTATCAGAAATGCAGTTCCAGACCTTGAGCTTATGATGCTTTGTTATACAGCAGAGTTAAACTCTTGGCTTCTGATTCTGCAACTACACAGCATCCAAGCAGAAGCAAACCTGTCTGGAGCTCTAAACTGGCTTTTCCTGAATTAAATGCAGAGTCACACAGTCTCTGGATTAGCAGCCCCCTTTTGCTGAGTTTTTCTCCCTCTCTGTGGAAAATTAAGTGTAATATTAATACATATTTCAATGAATATGACATTCTCAGCTTTGATAACTAACTAATTTTTAATTAGATTGTTATGTAGAAGCACTTAATGTACTTCTGTAAGTGACACCTATGCTGGCAGATTTTAAAAGTGTTATGATGTCAAAGTTTAATTAGCTCTCACTGCAAATAAAAGACATATTAACTTACAGTTTGCTTAGAAAGACATATAATACATGATCATTATTTTTTGCGAAGGTGAAGCCACTAATTTTTTAATATGGGATTTTTTTCACATTTACTTCATACAGAAGTCCCTTAACTCCTTATTGCATACTGTAAATCACTTCTCATGCCTTTGACCTCATTACAAATCAAAGTTCTATATTCAATGTTAATGAAAAGAAAATTTATGTATAATTTCTAAAGCAAACCTCTCATGTGAGAGCCAACATTCATTGGAACTTACTTGCCATCAGTTTATGGCCTCTTGCACATAGCAGATGATAGGCTATCTCCGAAGGAATCATTATAGCAATAACAGAAGGCTTTAAATGTGCTTTTCTCAGACTATGTTACTTAATCTTTTCCTATATTAAGAAATAATGATTTTATTAATGTAATTGCCATAGGTAGCCACTAGTAAATAGCAGTAAAAATAGTAAAAAAAGGTTAGTTTTCCTATTTTCTATTTCATATAGGAAATGAAACTGACAAAATGGAAATGGGATGTAATTAATTCTCTGGGAATAGAAAGTTGGATGACTTTGTAATACATTTGATCCCTTAACCCCATATTTATCACAGCATATATAACTGGTTCCTTTTGGGAAACTACATATCAAACACAAAAACCACATTAGAGTTTCAACAGCATAAGTACAATTTCGCATGAACTGAGCTGCTCTGGATGAACCCAGATAGTTTATGAACTAAGACCATAGTTATTTTAATTTCATTGCAGCTTTCCTAAAACATAGACTGACACAGAAACACAACTGCTCTCATGTACATAAAACTCATACACACTATCTTTATAATCCATTATTCTAAGTTCACTCATTCTCATAGAGGTAAAGTCTGTGCCTTTGTATTTTCTGCAATAGAAATATTCCAAATGAATTCTGATTCTGTTTCCTCTATACATCTCTACGGAGGGCAATAGAAAGATACAACTGGATTTCTACACTTACTTTAATAAAAGACATATTATTTTGTGGTTTTAAAATCAAATTGAATATTCTTACTAATCCTGTTTCTTCTTTTTTTCTTTTATAATAACTGAAGTACCATCTTTCCCCCTGCACTGATATACTGAATTCAATTATCTTCAAAGGAAAATTATGCAACAGAAAAAAATAAACCCACAAACAAATGGAAAAAATACAATAACATTCATAACAGCTCTCTTGCAATAAATGAGGACATGTTTTTCTAAATGCAAATATACTTGTGGGACAACCATTCTGACAACAAACTTTACCTGTCAATGTTGTAATCCACTATTGAACTTATAGGTACCTGAAAAACTAACACTGATAAGGTAAATACAATTTGCATAAGCCCAAAAATATTAAGAGAAAAAGAAACACATTTTGAAAGTTTGCATTTTCTAAGCTTTCATATTATATAAACGACATTTTAGTGACCACAGACTAATGTCCCATTGAACATGCGTATTCACACTCATTTTTCTGCAGCGTTCCACTATTTACCCATGGGGTCAGACTTTACATGAAAGGTACATTAATTATGATTAACAGATGATATAACAACTGGCCAATGGAGTGTTATCGAATCTACTAAGTCAAGCTGTTGCTTACAATCACAAATAACACATTCTGCTATAGTGCCTGTGACACTGACACTGCTCACATCTTGAGTTACACTGTACCAGCCCTTTCTAACTACTGAAGTCCTCTTAATGGAGCATGAGACTGTATAAGAATGCCATAACAGCATTGTCAGAACCACAGAAGCCATCTAATACAAAAAAATAATTACACTGAACCATCCAATATTCTAGAAGCATTCTTTTCAAAATATTTTAAGATCTGGCAAGAACAGAAGCATCCATTTTACAAGACCAGTTACCTGACTACACAACACTCTCTGACAGCAGAACTAAATGGCATATTTTTAATATAGAGGCTGATTTGCACATCTTGGGCAAAATAAAGCAGCCATGTCATTAAGTTGGGTCAAAGCTTCAGATTCTATTCTAAGAGCCTGTCCCAATTATGGAGGGAAGCATGGCTCAAATGGTTAATTTTAGTGAAAAAAATTATTCAAAATCTGTATCTTGGAGATTTTTCAGACTGAGTCTACAGCAAGCAGTATAACAAAGTTTTTCTTCAACTCTTGATATCAATTTAACTGTAGAAATTGGGAATTTTAATACCTTCCAACTGCATTGAAATTAGCACTCCACGTTTGATACTCATGCAGCAGCACTGCATTTCCCGCTTTTGATTCAAGAATACAGGGTGAAAATAATTTGTTCTGTTTAAGCTCACTTAGCATTTTACACAAGCCAGTGGCAGGGATGAATAAACTTCCCAAATTTGCAGCCTCAAGTGATATTACTTTTATAATTTACATTCCTGGTAACATTTTTCTTTTACATTTCAGAAAACCATTTGGGAATCAATTCAGGGGGAAAAAAAATCTTTCTCTTTTAGCTTCTTTACCAGAATTTTTTTTCTAAAAGATCTAATATTGTCTCCAGGTAAGATTTTCTTGCTTCCACTACAACGAGGGCCATAAAGCAGGCCCCAGTGCCTGCAGAAAGCTCTCATTAACTTTCCGGCCTGAGTCCACTTTGTTATCACGGTTTGATTGTTCAACAGCACTGGTTAAATGCATATATTTGTATATAACTGTCAAACTGGGCAGAAATTTTGATAATAGCGATGTTGCAGATCTGGCTGGCAGAAACTGCTGTCAAATTCTGTCCCATCGCTCTAGTATAACTCTATTGAAAACCCATGGATTTACTTACTTTTAAACCCAGAATGAGACAAAATGAAACTGCCAAAGATTCTAAGTATTTTGCACACTAACATGGATTACCCTCCAAGGTTCTTATTACCATTTAGATAGATATTCCTAGCTGCTGTCTTAGGTCAGCAAGTATTCAAATCACTGGAACAGATTTGCGTTACTCATGCTGTGGACAGATGCACCACGAATGTGTGTATTCTCTGAAAAAAACCCAAAACCAAAAACATTCACTGTACCTTAATGGCATGGGAACGTTTTCTTCTGAGGAAAAGGCTCAATTTAAGCAAGTTGTTTAAATTTCTCCTCACATTTTATACTTTTTTTCATCATCAGATGTTATCTAAGGTCCCTTGCAGCCTAACGCACTATATGAGTCTACGATTTTAGGATTTCTCTTGGGCTGTCATTACCATGATGTAAATGTAAATAAAAGGGGTGCATTTTTTTTTCCCCAAGTGCTTTCTTACCTCTTTCTGTGGCTGCAATGCAGAAGGAAGTGGACCATCTGGACTACAGCTAAATCTTCACATAGTCTGACAGTTGTTTATTATTGCTATTATAATTAATATATTATTTTTCCTAAATGCAACCTCACTTTCATTTGAGCACTGCTAAAATGAAATGCCTACCAGGCATGAGAATACAAAGTACTTCAAATCTTCAGCAGAAGATCAATGCTTCAGAGGTATGTGATGTAAATGGATGAAGAGAAACCGTAAAATATATTCTGGCACTTGTATAAGTTACCTTATTGCAGGGAAAACTGAACAACCATGCTACTAGATACACAGACTTTTTGAGTCAAGCATAATGAGAGAGATCAATTTCAGAATTAAAATTTTAAAAATTCACAGGTAAGTTTGTTCTGAACTGATGCCATACTGTGTATTCTTATAACAGTATTTAACCCACTGCTGAAGTCACTACCTGGTTTCAAAATAAGAATACAAGTTTCTGTATTTCTAAAGTATGAAATTTTGGAAGAATCCACTTCCAGTTTCTCATACTGAGTTAAAATATGTATCTGAAAAAGGGACAGAGAATGTGATACCCAGTAATAATTCTGTATGCAAGCCAAGGTCAAAGCAATATACAAAGTTAAATACACCAGCTCCCTGACATAAGCAAACCAAACCTTTGTTGATCCACAGTATTTTCCTTGCATGTTTCATGATAAGCCATGGTTTACATAGTCATCTATTATGGTCATACTTATTTCCCATTTTTGACATCCTCTAGTCTGGTAGACACTGATATTTAAACCAGTGTAGCCTTGCCAAATACAGCTGCTGTGTTATCATCATAACACACTAAAAAGCATATCTGCTTTGTTCCAAAGAATGCCTGTATAGGCCTGTGTAGGGTCAAAAAGCAAACATTGTTTTGCAGTGATTTAGTGGCTATTTTTAGTAGCCAAAAGTATCATGCTTGCTTTGACTGAATGTGAATAAGGAAGCTGAACACAAAACTTGATTCAACTGCTAGAGATGCCAAGGAGGATCTTCTAAGGATTACAGTGAGAGATGGATAAGGCCATACTGAAGAGTCAAAATCAGGTGTAAATGCAGTTGGGGGGAGGAATGCTTTGATGGAAGAGATGTGCCATAATCTCTCTTTCAAACTAACAATAGTCCTTTTAGGGCAGCAACCTATTTAGGTGACTTCAGTTGCATGGCACCTTATGAAGGCCTCTGCACAGCATTTTCAGACCAACTGTAGCTGAAGCCTTTTACCCACAGCCACAGGCAATAAAATATAAGAAACTTTATCCTTAAAATGTCCTTAGTATGAGAAAACTTTTCTCTCAATACTAAATGTGACAGTAGTGTTGAACAAACAACTTAAACTGTAAAGGTTACAGAATCACAAGATTTTTAATACAAAGAATACACTAATTCCATTTCAATGCAGAAGCTGGAATTAAAATTGCGTTTCAGTCATGCTGCTTGCAAAGCAAGAACAGCAAGACGCCTTTTGCTATTATTTTCTTACAAATCACGGTCAAAGCTATTAGTGTTCTCTAATGAACCCCCTCTTGTATTGCTAAAAAATACACAGGTTTCTCCTTTTATCCAATCAGCCCTATATGTTATATCTGCTAGCATTTTTCAGGCTTCAGAGTATCACTTATGCCAAACAATTGTTCTCTGTTACAGTTTTCAGAAAAGACTGAAAAAGTAAGTTGATCCCATAAGGTCAACTTAGAAGAAGATCAGTCCAGGTAGTGTTAGAAATGGAGAGTGAACACAAAAACCCTGAAACAGTGAGGAAGCACTGGAAGGTCCATGTGCTATTTAATCAGTGATAAAAACCTGCGTGTGTTTCTTGAATCTAAAAACTGGATGGGGAAATACTCTCAAATCAAATACAGTACATGCAAGAAACACAGAAATACTATGAATTCGCTTCACAGCACTGATGTAGTATATACTATTTCTAACCTGTGCAACCTTTGAACTACATACACTTGCCTTGTTTTTTCAGTGAAATTAAACATGAAAATAATTCCCACTTGAGAAAAGAAAGCAAGAGAAAAAATGACAGATTAAAAGACAGAAAAGAGAAAGAAAGAAAGAAAGAAAGAAAGAAAGAAAGAAAGAAAGAAAGAAAGAAAGAAAGAAAGAAAGGAAAGAAAGAAGGAAAGAAAGAAAGAAAGAAAGAAAGACAAGACATCTGCAAACGAATCACATAGAAATTGTATAAATCCAAATTAATAACCAGGACAACATAGGAAGCATCATCTAGGTGCTAGAAATAAATAAATGTACCTGGGATGTGAATCAGGCTGTGTCATGTCGGCACTTATCCCTTATTATTTGATTTGTAGTACAAAGTAATGAAGCCAAGCATGCATTTAGACAGTTGGAAGCAGATGGACAGCATACTCTGGAAAACAAGTTAATGGCAGAGGCAGGTATATCTGCACGACTCAATAGTTAAAATGGCCTCAACAATTAGAGACAGTTACAGACACAGCATTTCCACATTTGGATCCTGTACACGAATATACGCAATAATACTTCTGCGGATCCTACAGGTTTTCTCTGGGAAAACAGATGTTTTTCAGGAAGCAGATTAATAAGGTATAAGCTGCATGATTGTTAAATTAAAACTGCCTTTTTTTTTTCTTTCTCCATTTTTTTGTAATTTGTTGAACATCATTACAGCAAATCCATTTCTTTCCATTGTTGGTGCAAAGGCCACTGCCCACAGCAAAGCTAATGCACAAAAGGAGACCCCAGTAACGTTGCTACACAACCCGATAACACTGCCCCTCAGAACAGCAGACCAGGGCACAGTAAGAAGGGAAGGCCAGTTTATTCACTTTAACATTTCTTATAGAATAAGATAACATTTCCCCATCACAGCCAAAATCACACAAAAGCCTCACTGCATTTGAGCCTAGTGGAAAAGTCTCAGAAGCAAGTAAAGAGTTTGAGCATATCTGCATTTTACTCTTCTTTACAACAGTATTTCTTAATTCAAGCACTTACACAAGCTATTGATACCACTTAGAAGGCCTGTAAGTATCAGTCCTGATGCCTGAGCACACATCAGGAAAGCTGAAATACAGGGCTACCTACAGTCCTTTCTAGGAGTTCACAACCAAGAGTTGTACTACACTCAAATTTACACCAAAGTGTAAACCACCAAAATGTTAAACAACTTGTAGCTACAGATGAAACACACAACTTTATACCGGTCAGAACAAAAAATATGAGCAGTAAATAGAAGTTCAAATTCTTGCTGGTATAAAATGAAATAGATAACAAACTCCAGGCAAATAAAAAATAAAAAAAAACCCCAACAAAATATAAAAAAAATCAGTTAAGCAGTATTTCGTAAGATATATTACCATAATCAATCAATGCAAGCTTAGAAAATCACATACTAGTATCCATGGCTCACAGCTATAATTAACCCTATTAATAAATAATAACAAAGTGCCTAAATCTAGATTTTTTTAAAATTGCTTATAGAAGCCAATAAAGCACACACATTATCACACCAATAACTTCGTATTTCCTGAAGCAAATTCACAAAATATGTTTAATTATCTCTCACAGAGCAAAGTTTGAAAGCAGAAAGAGAAAAGAAACGGTGTTCTGAATATCTCTTCTACAAATTTAAGCAAGAACAAATTTTACAGCAGCACTTATTTCTCCCTGCACTACCAGTCTTTGGGTGGTATGTCCATGAGGCTCCCAGTTTACCAAATCCCTTGTTCTCAAGGTGGTCTCTGGGACAGTAAGGTATGCAGCCTCTTCCTGCATTTCAAACAGCATTTATGCCGTGTCTGATGATGGGCTTCATTCCTCCTCTGTGATTGTGCTCTACCCTGCCACACTGCCATGGCTGTACTGCTTCTGCAGCCAGGCACCATCCGCCACTCATGGATCACATAGGTGACGTTTCTTTTTGTTTCAGTTCTAAAAGGTGCTTTTCCAGCTCCAGAGTGCATGTGGATCCCAGAAGCTGTGTCCTCTACCCCACCAAACCCTGCCAGAAAAGCATGGCAGAAAAAAACCCCATGCTCCTTCCCTGTGTAGCTGATACTGAAACTGTGACTATATTCAAATTCAAATTCCTCATAAGCAAGTTGCAGATGCACATACTTTGGTATCTTTCATATTTCCAAAACTGTATTATTATAGAAGGTGCCAAGTGCCAAGTGACTGCACTGCCTTTTTACCAGAGGAATGTCTGTTGTTTCTATTAGTAATATATTAAACAAGTTAGCACTGAAAATCTTTGGAAGTACAAGATCTTTATTTGTTTGTGTCAGTTTATTATTTCAGAAACAGGAATTATTACACAGACAAACAATTTCCTATAATTTCATATATATCAATGGAAAGACAAGAAGGTGCACAAGTTAGAAAAATAGAGGGGTAAAAATCATATAATCATAGAAATGTTTAGGTTGGCATCATGTTAGGATTATAAAGTCCAGCCACTAGCTCAGAACTGCCTAGTCTACCACTAAACCATAGAACAGTTGGGTTGGATGGGGCCTTAAAGACCATCGAGTTCCAACCTCCCCGTCATGGGCAGGGACACCTTTCACTAGACCAGGTTACTCAGAGACTCATCCAACCTGGTCCTGAATACCTCCAGGGATGGGACATCCACATCCTCCCCAGGCAACCTGTCCCAGTGCCTTGACAACCTTATAGTAAAGAATTTTTTCCTAATATATGATCTTAACCTAGCTTTCTTCAGCTTAAGGCCATTTCTCCTTGTTCTATCATTACATGCCCTTGTGAAAAGTCCCTCTCCAGCTTTCTTGTAGGCCCTCTTTAGGTACTGCAGAGCTGCTCTGAGGTCTCTCTTCAGCCTTCTCTTCTCCAGGCTGAACAGCCCCAATTCTCTCAGCCTGTCTTCAAAGGAAAGATGTTCCAACCCTCTGATCAACTTTATGGCCTCCTTTGGACTCACTCCAACAGGTCAATGTCTTTCAACAGGTCAACCACGTCTCAAAGCACCATATCTACACATTTTTTGAACACTTCCAGAGACAGTGATTCCACAACTTCCCTGGACAGTCTGTTCTAATGTTTGACTCCCTTTTCAGTGAAGAAATTTCTCCCCAAAATCCAATCTAAACCTCCTGTAATAAGTTCTTTTAGTTGCTAGTCTTGTGCATGGGTTTGATATCTGCCTACATACAGATAACCATGTTTTAAAAGCTGGGTTGCTTTTGGATTCTTCCATTTGGTCACAACATTTACAGCTTTATGGCCTCTTCATCAAAAAGGATGAATGTCATCAACTTCACATGAATCTACTTGGAGCTCTAAATTCTCATCTTTCCATAACGATCAAACTGAAGCAAAAGTGAGAGAAGAGTGGTCCAAAACGCAGAAGCCACAGGTTAGGAAAAAAACCCTCACGGCCACAGATTATACCTTTATTCTGAAATGGAAGCATATATCTGCCCAGTTTTTCTAGGCTACTGAGACTCCTGAATGAGATATTCCCTACCAAGACACAATATAAACAGACTTCAAAATGGGCCGTGTTCTGTTTAATTCTCTTCCATTAGTCAGTGCTAGAGATGGTGTAGGGAAGCATTCAGCTTCCAGCACCATGTGAGCAGCAGCTGGGAAACAGCAAAGGAACTCTGTATTCGTTGTCTTAATGTGATCATATCAAATTGTGGTGAGTGATTTCTTCCACCTCTCTCCCCTGAGTCATTTCTCAGTGTCCCAAGAAATCGCAGATGGCAGACCAAAATGTTCAGTCTGGTCATGTAGCCCACCCTATTGCAGCAGTGCAGCACTTTCCCTTACAGTAACCTCTTGATAGTATTTACAGCCAAGTCCACTTCTAAATATCCCTACTAATTCCTTTGTAAAAGTAAAAAGTAAAATCAGTTCTGTTACTTACATGTAGAAATATTCCTGCTATATTTATTTAAGACATGCCCTTGTAGTAGGCATCAGAAAAAATAAAGAAGAGGAAATGGGTTTTGAAAACGTTTGGGACAGTTTTATATAGCATTATTACAATTAATTCTCATAAAATCCATCTGCCACACCATGGGTTTGTGTTACCAGGAAACCATTTATAAAGGGTTCTGAGGGAGAAAGAAATTATAATACCCCTTTCCTCTCTTTCTCACACTTCTCAACCTGCCTTTCACAAAAAAGAGTTATGTGAGCTTTTCCATGCAGACAGCTTACCCCAGGTTTTATGTGAAGTACTGTGCAGATTCAAGGAAATGCTAGATGCTTCTAATTCGAAATTAGGTTTTTCCATCTGACTGATGCACTAGTCATCCTATAAACCCCAAACCTATGCATCCTATAGCTTGCAATAACAGACATAAACATTTGTATCATCCTATAAACCCAAAATATGGAAATGCAAAGCAACAATTTCTCTGTGCCTCAGTCTTGTAATTTGGAGGCAGAACAGAATGAATAGAGACCCTTCTTCTCAAGCCCTAGAAAATGGTTGATGGACAAGTAGGTTCATGTAAGTCTCACGGAAATGGATGAGTAGAAAGAGAATGTATAAAAACAGGACAAATCACAAATATCTATGATAAAGCATTGCACATTTCTGCTTTTTACTTTGCATGTATTGCTTCCTTTTACATCTCCACCTGTTGTAGACTGTATGTGTCTGATACACGCTGGGAGCAAAACGCACTCCTCCAGAGTCAATGCAGAGAATCAGACACACCAGCTGGCCCATCTTCTACAGATGCCTACCCTCACCTATTTATCAACAAGCAGACCCATTTAATTCACAGAAATTAGACTTCTACTACGAATACCAGAACATTATTATCAGGCAAGATAAATTTCATCCTAAAGTGTTCCATTAAGTGTCACAAAAAATTTAAACGCAATTGTTTCCACCAACCTCAAAGTATTAAATAGTATTAAAAGTATTAAAATCTTAAATATTTGTCAAGGACAAACATCATGCAAGGCAGCTCCTCACTGCACCTAGCTGCAGTCTTTTCTGTAAGCACTGCTGACGTGGTGAGAAAAGCAGGACTCACATGCATCTATTCTTGCTATGAAGAAGATGGTTTAGGAGAAAGAATAATATGTTAAGAAAGGTAAGTAATATGTACCACCTGAAATGTACTGAAGTGTTAGAAATAAACAGTAAGGAAGCCATAAACAGGCCTGCAAATTAATTCTTACTTAGATATTTTAAAAATATCTAGTAAAGGCAGAATTATGGCAATTCTAGTATATTTAAATAAGGATTATTTACATTTGTAGGCATTTAAGAAACATTTCTTTCAGTCTATTATCTAAAAATGTGTCATTTTTCTTGAGGATGTTTTTCTAGTTTATTATCTAAAAGTTCCTACCAGAAATGTGAAACTGACCTCACTAAAGTCTCATCATAGCAGAAACTTCAGAGTGAACAAAATGGAAACATTCTTAGATAATTACACAAATTCACATTTCTAAACATTTTCCTTAAAACTCAAATTAGCCAGAGCTTCTGAAATGCCAATGGCCTTACATATGGTCCTAAACTATGTGCAAAGATCAAAATAATCAGATCTAATTATGACAGAAAGAAATTATGCAAGAAAATCAGAGCTACTTTATCAACTCCTGTTCCAATTGAAAACCTGGCCAGAAACACCAATGCAGTAACACTCCTAACTGCAGGTTTTCTGCATCTGGGCAGAGTGAGTAACTTGGTTCTAAATTTATGAGTAACAACTTTAATCAAATAGCATGAAGAAGAGGATGACATCATTGTTCAGCAGAACCATGAGCGCTCCAAAACCAGGCAGAGCAAATTGGGCAGCTTGTTAGCAGTTTCCATTGCAGGATCAACCACCACTGCCAGGCTTGATGGTTTCACCTGAACACTTGCAGCCATCCTGGGCTAGGAGAAAGAACTTTACTTCCTGCTATTTTGCAACAATGAGAATTAAGTGGACATCAGGATAAACCAAATAAGGCCTGATTTGACAAAAGATCAGAGAAATTATAAAATACTGATAAAACTGTCAGCAAGGACGTGGGTACTTGCCAGCATGACTAAACAGGAAAATTAGACATTAGGAAGACTACACAGCAGATTTTTTTCTTTCTGAGTTTGGGGGTTTTGTTGGTTCTTTTATTGCCTCCCCAAATCTGAAGAGAACTTTTGTGTTATGTTCCTTGCATTTCAGACCCTGTAGGGCCATTTTGGGATGTACCACTGCAGACAGTATGTCTGGCAGGAACACATCTGTGACCAGGTGCCCATTAAATCATTTCCTGAGCTGTTTTAGGCCCCTTCTGAGGGCCATTTGGTAACATGCCAGTTCTGGTCTAAAATCTGCAAAGAACCACTGATTAATTGGGCTTTTGCTGTTTTAGTGTTGTAAGGAACTGTGCTCCTCTTACATTCTTATGGGACTCCTTGAGTGGTTTCATTGGCAATTGCAGTAAATTTACCCCCATGTCTATATATTTTGCAAATTAAATGAAGCAACTAATGAACAGGGAAAATACTGCTTTAGCAGTGAAACAATGCATCGATTCCTTCCCACAATCATATTTTGGATTCACTATCTTATCTGATGCACTACCCAACATCCAAGCACACGAGTCTCACAAATTCAATTAGTTCCTCTTTACTGTTCATCAAGTAAAATCTTGCTGTTTTTCTTTCACCGCATCTAAATCTCATTTTAATGTATGCAGATGATAAGGGGATGATGACTACTCAGTAGGATCTATTGGAGTAAAAGCAATCAGACATACACTCATTAGTAGATACGCAAGCTGAAGAATCAAGACCTGAAAAAGGTGGCACAGCACAACAGGCTTCACCAAGGAGGAGCAAGCCTGCCCACAGCTCGGGGTGCCACCCTGTCACTGCCACCCCAGGCCAGAGGAACAAGAACAACATTGCTAGTTTTGCACAGGGACAGCTGAGATGCAATCAGACTTTACGGGTGCTGAATTAACTCACTTTAGAAAATGTGTTACTTCAGTGGCACAAACATGCAGCTCTCATTTTTGCTTTGAAAATCTATCCTTTAAATCCCATACTATCTGTCACAAATTTGACACTTGATTTCAATTAAGAATGATGTATTAGACACACTCACTGGTCAGCAGTCAGTGAGCACCTGAAGAAACAGCTGTTGGGCATCTTGGAAAGGAAGACCGACCCTGATTTCTAAATCCAAGGGAGATGGAAGCCAGAAAACTTGTAGTAAACTGAGCATCCAGTCTCCTGAAAGCAAAGTATTTTTACACATCACTGAAAAGTGACTACAAAGATGTGGTAAATGTTACTGAGACTTCAGAACAGTCTCCACTGTCACTGTAGAAGGCCTCAAGAAGCAGAGGTAGACAAGCCAATGTCTTCAACTCCCCTGTGTGACAAAAACATACCATGGCAGCCTGACAGAGCAGCTACGAAATTAGCAGGTATATGGAATTATTGATTGATGTGATTCTTGCAATTGGACTTGTTTCAGGTGTCCAGAATGCAAGACAAAATAATCTCTCTCAACACAAATACTATCAGAGCCCTGACCGGCCCTGCTACATTAAGTGTTCCATTGATTTGAAGTTTAAAAATTCTTCCATGATTACCACAGGGTTCACCAAGTCCTCACAGCACAGTTTTGCTCTCAGATGGCGGCTGCCATATATAAGTAATATATCTTCCAAAGTCAATCGCATTCCACAGAGTATAATACACTGCTTTCCTGACAACTTATCACAGTCTTGGACAACAGCAGGTAGAAGAAGGTGGAATCTGTAGCAGAGTGTGTAGTCTGCTCTCAGCTGCCTGTTAATCTCACTCAATCGCAATAAAGCCAGCGATGAAGAGCAGATGGAGAGGAGTAACCCCGAGGGTTTCCTGTTACACACACAATACACAACACACAACACACACACAGCAGCTTGCAAACCTGCTCTCCTTCTGAAGCATGCCTGGTGCCTGAAAACCAGTTTACCTCTGTCTCATGATGAGCCCAGTCACACATGCAGGGATGCTCAGCTATTAAATATCAGAGGGATCTTTTCATCTTGTTTCAGCTTATTTACAAACCAGGTTTATTCAAGGCAAGGACAGCTCAAAAGATCAGATGCAGAATGATCCAGTAAATTTAAAATGGGGCTTGTGGTGATTTTGCTACTCCTTAACTTTGAAAGTCACATCATAAAGCAAAAAAACACTGCTTCAATAAAAATGTGCTGAACATTTCTATTAACTTTGACTGGCTTTCTACCTGACTGGCCTTGGTGAGCTTCTGTAGCTGTAAAATGAGTTTAATACCACAGAAAAAGAAAACAGTGGTAGCATAACAAGCACAGTTTCTATCTATATGAGCAAGGTGGTTCAGAACTGGATCCTACACTTCTGTCTAGTTTTGTCAATGCTAGTGGAGCTCCAGTCATTTACACTACTCTGGGACTGGTCTCAATCAAAATTTAGCAACAGGATAGTAGGAAAAAATCAACCTAAACAATTATCTTTATTAGCTTTAGGAAAGGGGTAGAAGCAGGGGCACAGTCCTTTCTTCCCCTAAGGCTTTACAAGAAACATGTCAAAAAGATTGAAATGCACAGACAAAACGACTAAAACACCAATGTCACAACAAATAAGAAATGAGAGCTATCAGTAAAACAGATGCTAGTGATGGCAAGGAAAAAAAAGTAAACTTTTACCTTAGTAAGAGTTAGTTGTTTCTGGCAAGTGGCAACTGTGACTGAATTGGTTTTTCCAGAGTATGTTTTAAAAAAGGAATGAGAATAATGTTATACGCCTACAATTCTTCAGAAAATCACAGAGCATCCTGAGTTGGGACTTATGAGGACCATCAAAGTCCACATACATAGAGAAATATATACAGTTAGATACACATAAAGCCAACACACTGTATACATTACTGTTGATATGCTCCTCATTTCAAATACATTTTGTATTTTCCTACTATTTATGCAAACTCACTGCAATCAATGTAAAAGCTTCCATTGCTTTCAAGGAGCTTTGGAAGAGACTCTGAGAAGCTTTTGTAAAACAGAATTGCTACTCATCTCCCTTGATCAGTGTTTTTGTTTTCTTTACACTTATCATTCAATTAATATATTTTTTAATTCGTGAATTTGATGTTATCAATGGTCTTCTGTCCCAGCATGGGGACCACATTATCTCCCTTTACCAAACTGAAATGAAAGGAATCTTTGACACCCATGGGCATTTTTTCCCTCTTGCAGCTATATCTGTGTTTTGTTATGTGGGGTATTTTTCTTTCTTTTTTTTTTTCTTTTTTCTTCCTACATTCACTGTAAATAAAAAACTTTCCAGAGGAATTTCCTGGATTCTCAGCTTTTAATAAGGCTAATCAGGTTCCCAGAGAACAATCTTGCTTTTTATATTTTTTATCTCTCTCTGCAGATTCAAGATTCTTCAGAGCTCTTTAGTAAAAATATTTTAGATCTTCAAATCAAAAGTTGCTGAGCATCAGGTTCAGTTTTCTCTTAAGTTTGCTTTTACTCACTGCTTATACACAACTACTGTAGCAGCACACGATAGGATATTGTGCAGAGTGCTTCCACATAGAGCTCTTAGATCCAAACAAAGAGTTCAGTTCTCTTTGATTACATTAACTTTACTAATCCAAAAGGTTTTTGGTGAAGCATATGTTCTGCATCATTAAAATCAGATATTCTGGCTTTGATCTTTAAGTTCTCTCAGTTGACTGCTTCTCCAAACTACAAACTATTTGAGCTTTTGAAGTTATCTCCTTGCTCTGTACAGAAAACCTGAGCCTTCAGCCAGATTTGATAGGGTTACAAGATAATAACCATATACTATTGTATTTGCTTTTTACCTATTAAACTTTGCTTTACAAAAAAATCGGAAGCTTTGTCAGAAAAACCTTAAATACAAGAACTAAAACAGAGAGAATTCTCTACAAAATGTTAGATACTTAAGTATGTTACATAAATCTAGGAACATTCTGTTTCAATGTACACTATCTTTTATACTCAGTATTTATCAAAGTAATTTTTTTTTTCCTTTTCCTTTTCTAACAAAGTCAACGAGAGCCTGGACAGTCAAAGACAGGAATCCTGTGCATTTAAAGTAGAGCAAATGGCACACAGTGAATGCCAGCAGCCAGACTGTCACACAAACACAAACTTTCCTCAACGTGGAAAGCCAGAGAACAGTTGCAGAAGTTGAAGTGTGACATTACAGCAAGATTAATTAAAGAAGCTGGTCCAGATGAAAACAGCCAAGAAGGCTGTTTGTCAGTGGACTACAACAGGCATTAGATGGCTTCCAAAAATAGCAAGACTACTGATCCCACGACGCATCTCAGTGATTCTGGAAGGAAATACCCAGTCCAGAGAGAAAGCTCAGCCTGGAGACATGGGACATGAGGCATCCAAGCTCCCAATTCCATTGACTGGATGTTGAAAGCTTTGGCTGGAACTATTTGGTTCTCAAATTTTACGAATAATAGTAAGGGAAGCAAACATTCAACCAGATGTAAAAAATGCTAGTTAAAATGAGAGTAAAAGAAAAATTCAAGATGAAGTTATTAACATTGATTGAAAAAGACAGTATTTGCGACTCCATGAAGGAGGAGGGTCATCCAGTCAGTTTCTTGTGACATTTTAACATGACACTAGAGGTGAAGGAGGTGTGATTGAATGTGAATGTTCATGAAATACAATCCACAAATAGTGAGCGGGTATGGATTAATAAAGTAGAATGAAAGCCTAAATGTTTTTGATGAAATAAAGTAATTCTGCATTAAAGTTTACCAAATAGTATCTTAAAAATGTGACATTTGTCAAGAATAGAGAATCAAATAAAATGCATTCCCTAGTATGTCCTGTCTGTGTGTATAAGACCATCTATGTCTTGTGTGTCTGTAAATAAAAAACTACACATTCTATTTTAATTCGGGAAGTTATTTTCATTTCAAGCATTCTCTGCATGGGGCAAATGACTTCTGAAGATGAAAACATTTCCCACACATGCTTCACATCATGTAACAAGAGAAAGATCACTCCCAAATTCAAACTCCCATTCATGCCTTCCCATCCCCCCTTTTTTCTCCCTGTTTCTTTTTTGCTTAAGAAAACCAAGAAAGCGAGAGAGCAAGAAAGAAGGAAGTGTTTGGCAAATCAACAACAGAAATATTTCAGAAAATGTCCAAGCCATACAATCCTAAACTTAATTCAGACTGACTCACATGAAAAGAGACATCTTGTGAAAAAATAATTTCTACATGCCATCTTCTTCCAATTACTTTCCAGTAACATTTTAATGAGAGCTGTACAATACAGTGCATATCTACCACTATGTGACTGTAGTACTCACTGCTTCTGGAACTCAGGTATCCAAATTTACAAGCTTTTTATAATGCCATTTCATCCAAATACTTCAGCATATGAAAAACTGTATTAAAATGAGTAGTTCATCTGATGTTTATGTCTCTGGTTCTAAAGTTATATACGATGGTCCTAATCCAGCAGTTATTTAATAACTCCGACCCATTAAAACTGATGAAATTCTAAACACAAAATATTTCAGTAGAGTTTAATTGCAGAAACATTTAGTAGGATAAAAGAAAATTACGTAAGTTTAATATCCATTTTTCTTGTCTAATTATATTCCCATTATATACTTCCTAGATTAAGCTAAATCTATACTATCTAATAAACATAATTATATGAAATGTTCATATAATAGACTAAAGAAAGTAACAATTAAAAGCCCATAATATAGTTACTCTGCGTAACTCATCATTCTCGGAGAATTAAATATTGGATTAATTCATTTACTTTCAACCAAGCACTTACAAGCACTCTTCTAGAGATAGATTGTATTTTCTTTCTTCAATTCTTTGTTTAGTATGCTACCTACTTCCACGAAAAAAAAATGTTACTTCCCATTCCTATCTTCTTGTGGAACCTTGTTGTTGACCACATTAGAATCCTTTCCTAAATAGTTTATAAAGTGATATTAAATAATTAAAAATATTATTAACATTACTTCTTGTACTTTATAGAAATTTATAAAAATGATTTCATACTTGCTACAATATCGACTAAACATTTAACTTACATGAACTATGTTTACATGAATCTTTACTAAATTTCTGCTCCTTTTCTCAGTAATACAGATGATAATTGTTCTCTGTAATTTTAAAACCAAACACCTTTGAAGAATATTTTTTGTCTGTATGTGTTGCAATGTTGCTGCTCTCACCAAGAAAATGTATATTTATACCCTCTATTCTGGTAGTGCTTTCTCTTGCCTAAACTAATTTTAAAACAGTAGGGAAAGATCATATTTAACTAGGCAATAACAATGCAGCCTTGAAGATACAGGAGAAATTGCTTAGATGGTATCTGCACACAGATAAGGAGGAAACAGAAGAGGGATCTGGGAAGAGCCTGTTTCAGGGGCAGCCTTCCTACAGGTCACAAGAGTACATTAATTCTTGTCTTTGTAGAGTTTCCAGATCAACAACATCTTACTATTTTACACATTGGAGGAGGAGCAACTTTTAGCCCATTGGAAAGTTTCTGTAGCTCTGGAGAATGAATGCCATAAAATTAAAGGAAAACCAGAATCTGAGCCTGAGCCAGTGGCTATTGAAAGCCAGTGGAAGAGAATTCCATTGCCATCAATGGTCTCCTGTGTGTACCGTGTTACTTATGAACTGCATACATTAGCTGATCATTTGTTCTCAGCTTATTCTTAATCCTATTTTATGAAGCTAATGTTCATCTTCTAATGACAATCTAATTGCTTGGTGCCACGTTTACTAGTGGGAATGAACCACAAGCCATGTCACTATAAGCTGAGGGGAGTATTTCAGTGTCTGGGAGGTTAAAAACTCCCAGTCTGTAGAGAGGGAAAACTTTTTTCTTAACTCTCTGGTACAAATTATTTCCAGGTGCTGATAATTATCACTCATGGAGCCTGATTTTCCGATTTCTACATCTAAATATATACTTGACAAGTTAAACTTTTCATCATGTGCAGCAGTCTCCTAAAGGCTGAGAAGGAGGACAGGCTGCTGATGGTTGAAACCCATTTCACTTAAAATAGCAACACTTAATTACCAGTCCTGTTGTTTATTCCTTTTCAAATTATTTCAAATACATCTTTTCCCCAAAGGAAATAATATTGTATATTATTAAACAGGTAAGTATTATTGCATCTGCTCATGGACGAGAATTCTGAATAGCCAAGTAACTGAGGGAAGGCTCAGAAGTGACACGGGGAAAAAAAACCAAAAACCATCCAAAGCTAATGTCTGCCATTATGTAGACTTCCTGAAGTTATCTTATTGTACAAACAGACTATTTACATGTAAAATTCCCATAAGTGTGCATGAGTTAACAGAGACATGACACACAGTAAAGCAACAGATTCAAGCACTAGATGTTTAAATGTATGTTCAACACATACATGCAAGCCCTCATGCTCACATATTTTTGTCACTAGCTAGACAAAAAGCTATTCAAGGAAGGTAAAAATGGTGTCTACCAAGCAAAAATTTAACAGAATGTACAGAAGAAGAACCCTATAACCACTCTAGTGTTTCTTAAATTGTTGCCAGTTTTAACTCCCTGTACAGCTTTCTGGAATCTTTTAGGAGCCTGCTTTTTGCCCATCTGGCATCGGTGAAACTGATCAGTCAATTAATTTTGAAGCAACTCTGACATAAATTTATTAAAGGTGACCCAAGAGACTCCATGAAAGTGAACTTTAGCAAACACCATAAACGCAAGTGCATTCCATGTAGTATTAGAATTAGACATAAACCTGCCATATAGAGCTGTACCAGTCACTCCTACATTGGCTGCAAAACTGCAGCTCCTGAAGCCCTAGAAAAGATCAACCTCATGATCTACTGGGGCAGGATAATTTTAATGGACAAGCCTTAAATCAGGAAGATGTCTTTTTGCATTAAAGACTGCATTACAAGAGGGCAAAGGTGCTACTTGTTTCCCCAACAGCAAACACCTGCGGACTCCAGGCTCTCAATACCTGCAACATTACTAATGATTAAATTAATAGTGGCAGGGATTGAAATTGAGTCCACTTGATCTTAGGGTCTCACAGATTAAAGTATTAGTCCACTGAACCATGTTACTAGACTTCACCTTAATCTATTAGATACTTCCTTGTCTTTGTTCAATGAGAATGGTAGGAAAAAACAAAATAGTAGAAATCTTGGAAGAGTGACAAGCAAATATGCACAAATTTCAACAGACAGCCTAGTCAAAGGAAAAAATTACTTAGCACTGACTTTCTGCAAATTAAGCCACACTGAGCTATGCTAGGCCAGATCCCCAGCTAGTATAAACTAACAGGCCTCCAAGGCTGTGCAATTTTCATTGTGAGGATATGAAAAAATATTTTTTATTACTTTGATGCTTTCATGCTAGAATGAAAACTCTGGGAGAACTGCAAGGAAAACATTCAATTTCTAGCTGGATAAAATGATGCACAGACAAATGAAATGACTCAGACTCACACAATTGTTTGAAGACAGAAAAAAACCATAAAATTTATATCACCCTTTCTGTTCTTCTGTTCCCATCATTAGTCTTATGGACCCTTGTACCTGGTGCCTGAAGAAGAAACACCATTTGTTAAACAACAATTCAGGTATTAAGCACGTACGCACTCCATTACTGTATTTTGATTCGCATTCACCCCACCTAATTCTAGGGATCCACTAATACAGCCTTTGCAGGAACTTTGGTAGAGGAATGAGTAGCAATTTCAGAGCTCGATTCACACACCAGGTGAACACCCTTCCTGAAAGCACCCCAGACCAGCTGCAGTGTTTAGATGGCTGTTACTGAAGGCGCAATTTAAACCTATGTCTTTTGCTCTATTAGGTGCCAGAAGTAAACACAACATTATGCAAAAAGACAAAATAATTGCATCTTTACTTATATGTAAAGCTGTGGCCTGAGTTCCCTAGTTCACCAATTCCAAAACCAGAAGCCTGAGTGAATACATAAACAAAGGCAGAGACCCATGGGGGTTTGCAAAGTGTTAAGAGAAACATAAAAGAAATCAAAGATATCATTAGAAGCACATAGAACAAAAGAAATTCAAGCCAGAAATACCCAGAAGCTTATTTCCTTCGTGATTCACAGAGCATATTGCAAAACTGCAGAGAGTTGGCATAAATTTGTCAACTTAAGCTCTGGTAGGAAATGTCTGATAGTAGGAGATCACCCTTAAGAAGGTAGAAACAAAATGAACTAAGATGAAAGGCAGGTGGTGAGTGGCAGCAGAAAGAGCTGCTGTCAATAATTAATCTGGTTTCTTTCTTTCTTTCTTTCTTTCTTTCTTCCTTTCTTTCTTTCTCTCTCTCTCTCTCTCTCTCTCTCTCTCTTTCTCTCTTTCTGTCTGTTTCTCCCT
>VZRZ01005967.1:1413358-1430929 GCA_013398175.1 Climacteris rufus | reverse complement strand
CTTTCTTTTTCTCCCTTCCCTTCCCTTCCCTTCCCTTCCCTTCCCTTCTTTTTCTTTCTTTCTTTTTCTTTTCTCTTTCTCTCTGTCTCTTTCACACCATCATGTACCCTCCAAGTCCCTCCTTCAATTGCATCCTGAGCACCAATCCTTGTTTGTCTGACCTTTGCTCCACCACAATCAGCCCTGGGAATACCCCCAATGTTCAGTGTGGGGCTGCAGGGAACAAAGATACACTGGAGTAACTCCCCATTTCTTTCCCGTTGAATAAAACATTAAATCTTAAATTGCAAAGGAATTAAACAATGCCTTGTAGTACATGACATCACTGCATTTAATCATCTCCAACATTCTTGCACATTCAGTGCAAGACTTAAAAAGGAGAATTAAGGACTTAAAAAGGAGAATTCACTTCACTTCTGATAACGGATTCTTTAAGATTTACTTGTATACATTTATTTCTTTTAAAGAACCACATTCCAGCACCACTTCTTAAGATATTCTTAACACAATTTAGTAAAAGCTCTGTAATCTAATACTTATGACATGAGCTGTCAGGCATAAAGTATGCCAGAATCTCTTAAGTCCACACACAGCAGGACGCAAACCTAGTAGCAACTGTACTGAATTACAACCAATAGGAGAAGTCACAGGTCACCGAAGCCACACAGAGTCCTGCTACAGCCAACAATGAAACTTAATGTACTTTCCATGTCCAGAACCATCCGCTATAGAGCTTCTGTAAAACAGATTAATGATAATAGTAGCAGAAACTAGAAAAAAAAATGCAAGAAATGGAAGCCTGGCCAATATTCCATTCGTAATTTGTCACACTATCACACAATAAGACTTCAGCATGAATGTGTTGCCAATTTACAATTCAAATAAGCTTCCTTGAATTTTTAAAAGAATGGACTGTACACATCAGTCAGTATGACACAAAAATGCTCTGTCAGGTTAATTTTAAATGCACTTTTCACTTGTTACTGTTAAGTAATCCCTATAATTATTTCTGCTTTCTAAAAGAGCCATAAATTATTAAATAAAATGCAACTCCTGATTCCTAACTGGAATGGGACTTGTTTCTGTAAACCTAACAGTATTCCCTAATTTTCCCTAATTTACAATATTTTGACTTCACAATAGCTAGTTAAAGGGCAATGATTTTTAAATTTAATTAATTTTTTTCTACCACATTAAAAAAACCCAAGATATAACCAGCAAAAGAAGCACATTTGCTTGGAGCTTTACATAGGGACTATAAAAGCAATAAGAATTTTTTTCATTTACTTCAAAGACCTATTGATCAGGCAAGCATTAGGAAAAAAAGAAAATGTTTCTTTCTGTAAAACGCTGTTTACCTATAGTTGATGAAATTCCTTCTGGCTGTGAAATTCAGCAGATGGACTATCAGGGGGATGCATTTGGCCTACTGCAGACTAGACACTGCTGCTGTCGGAAGGTGCAGTGCTTTGATGATGCAGAAAATAAAGCCCATGCTGTTTCTATGTTCTATTAAAAGGAAAGCCATTAAGATGGTAGTTAAGCGGTCAAGGCCTAAAATTTGATTTGCCACAAATGGCAGTGGCAAAAAATAGTATTTCAACTATTGCTTCATAAAACAAAAGTTACTCCGAGTTTCTGAAAAATAAAGCAAAACTCTGCAGAACCAAAAAATCCTTTCAGTACCTGAACACCCACCTAGTTTTAACCACGAGAATTCAGTGGCTCTAGCCACATGCTTGCAATTAAGCATCTAGCCTTCCACCAGCTCAGGGTTCATATTTGTAGGATTCTCTTACTGCAAAGACTTTACATCCTGAGTTCTGCTGCAGTCAGGACTGGTAAGACCTAAAGCTGCAAAGACAATCTGTGCATCACTGTGAAAATTCACATTGAATTGTATTATCATGAGAAGGCTCCAGTCATAAATTTGGCAGATTAATTCAGCCTTAAAAGTTCCCCTTCTTTCCATACCCTATAAACCTTTGACTGTCCCTTTCCTTCTGTACTCCATAGCGTACTGCTTCCCAATTACCATCAACTGGGTCTTAGGGCTATGGTTCACCTGCATCACCAAAATCATTTGTCTTCAAAATAATTAAACAACTGATGCTGGGAGTTTTTCAGGCAGAGACAGAAAGAAAAGGAAGATTAGTGGGAGGCTTATTTTTTGCCCAGATCATTTCAAGGATCCAGTTCACAACAAAGTCTCAAAAACCACTGGGTTACCATAGTGGAGGACAGGCAATGATGTGTGATACCCTAAGTCATGCGTGCTATTTAGAGAAGGATGTTATTTTTCAGTGTCTTTAGGCAAGGCTACTTGCAAAGAGGCATAGCAAGACATTCAAAAACAGGAGGATCAACTGGCAGTAAGATTAACAACATGTAGTAATTCATTAGACTATTTAAACTCAGAGTTGTTTTATTCCAAATCAAATTTTCCATGACTTTGATACTTCTTTTGAAATAAGTTTCTTTTTTTTTAAGTCTTCACTGGATCACTGATTTACATTTATATACAGCTTATGGTAGGAAAAACCTTCAAGTCTGTCACATGTAATCCCTGAATAGAAACAGAGGAGATTTACACACAGGGAAAAGTTTTATTGAATCAAAATGTAGAATATCCTATATATTTTCCAATATAGGATTAGTAACTAGCAGCTCTGAAGTATTACTGACAGTCCTGATACTGATTATATTCTGTATACATTGGCAGGTCACATAACCTTTCTATCTCTGATTGTAAAATGAGGATATTACTTATCAGCCTCACAGCAATGTTGTGAGGATTAGTTAAAGCTAGAAAAAGGACATAGAGTGCTTTACTCAGTAAAATCCATCAAAAACACATGCACAGTAAATGACACTATGTAATTTGACCTGGAATTTAATTCAGTTATAGTCTGTGATAATCAGTCTTTTGGATAAACAAAAGTCAACTTACATTTCAACCAAAACTGGAACTAAACCTAAAATGGAGTTTTAGTCGAGGTTCAAATAGAAGCAGTTATTTTCAAGGGTTGTTCCTATTATCTCTGTCTTTTTCTCTAATTTGTGGTCATGAGGAGCAGCTCTGATACCTTTCGTTGTAGGAAAGCTTGTTCTTGCAATTATTTCTAGCACATCCTGCAGGTTCAAGAGAGTTTAACTAGGCTTAGCTAAGGATCTCTTAGAAGAACTTGGGGTACTTCTGCAAACGGAGCCAAAGTTCATGGCCTTTGCCAACTCCTTATTTTAATGCTTTTTTGCTCTCCAGTGCAGAAGGTTTACATAGAAGAAAATCTTCTTCATATTATTTGAAAATGTTAAAGGTAAAGTGAGTACAAGAAAATGAGAACTGCAACTCCCTGAGGTGACATTCAAGTGGAGACTGAAAGAGGGTGGAGCTCTTAATCCTAAAATTACGCTTGTAAAATCACCAGTGCATACCACCTGGAAAGGTACAGTTTTTCAAATATACTAACGTAGCAGATGAAGAGCACTGTTATTATTCCAGGGCTACAGAACTTATCACTATCCAGTGAAATAGGCAGGTCAGCTTATTTACTGGTCCAAATTCTGTTTTGTGCAATGCTTTTACTTGAAGGTTTCCTTGAGGCAGTGAGACAGTCAAGAAGAAATTGGCACTCAGGCTTGTAAACAACAGCAGCTTTGCTACTTGATCCGAAAGTCACTCCTTTAACAGAACCAAGTCAGAACTAAGGTGAGTTTTGCGATGCTTCTGTAACTAGGGACAGTTCTGATTCTTCAAGACACCTAAGTTAAGCTGTCAATGCAGGGATTTTTTTTTTTGTGTGTGCTCTTTTCTATCAGCTTTTAGCAACACCATCTCTAAATCACAATTTAAAAATATTTAGCTGTTTCTTGCAAGCATAAGTCTTTTAAACAAACTAGATCTAGATGTGCAGCCCATTTCACCAACACAGTCTACAGCTGGAATGTTTGACCCTTTGCTGATAAGGATACTTCCTGAACTTCCCTTCACTGGAGCTGATATGTCATCCATCACCACTGTACTCAGTAAAACAGTGGTGAATTCTCCTTTTACACAGTTTTCTATCATAACTGATACATCAGCATGAAAATAAAAACCATTACTTTTATTCAGTTGTATACTCAGTTCCTCCAGCAACTTACCAGAAGTTTGGTTCTCATACAAGTTGTTAGGACCTCACAGACGAAGAGGTCATGTAGTTCATTCATAGAAGAGGACTAACTGGGCCATTAGCAGTTCCCACTTGGACAATTCAAGGAACATGTCCTTAGGAGCTGTGTTTCCCAAATGAAGGCATATTGAGAGGTAATCATGCCCAGTGAAAAGCATAGCTATTGACTGAAAGACTAATTTGATTACTCAGTGCAAAACCCAGACAAATGTAAAAAAAACCTAAAACCACAGAAAAGGAGAGGAAAAATCATGTTGGTATATATTCCAAACAAGTCTCCAAAATAAATCTATTGCAATGTGCAGTATAAATATGACTTATATTATTTTCAAGCTATCTTTTGGTTAGATATGAGTTTTTATATTTAATGTATTTGATAGCTCATTTTGCTACTCCATTCTTCTTTCTGTCTTCCTGTCTTGGCAGATCACAGTTTGGCCCTCCAGAATTTAGTCTGAATGTGTCATAAATATTCAGTTCCTTCCTGCTAATGCCTCTTAACATTTTACTCTCCTTTCTGACTCCACAGTCTTCATCTATTTGCCTTATTCTTGATCCACCATTTCTCCCATCCTTCCTCAGTACACTTTCTGTATCCTTTCTTATCAACTGTATCTATTTACATGCTGGGTTTGAAATTTTCCCAAGGGCTGAATGAACTGTTTGCTGTGTTGCTCTGATTATGAAGTACAACAGACAACAACACTAATAAAGCTAAGATAGGGTAATTCAAATCTGTTGAAGAAAAACTAACAACAACAGAACACAATGGAATAATCATTGCCTTAACTAAGTGATTTCCCTGAAGCAGAAAAAGGCTTTCTGGATTACATACAGAATAACCTTGGCACAGCTTCATATAAGTGCTGGGGCCTACTAAGGAAATGTTTGATATAATGCCAGCAATGGGCAATAAAACTGAAGTAAATCAGATAGTAAATGGGCAGGACACAGCTTTCTTTTAAGGCTCTACAGCACCTAGAGCATGCTCATCATTACCAGATTTTTTTTTTTTTAAGATTTCTAAAAAAGTGTAAAATGTAGTCCATCAGATTCCTTTTCCATTAAGATGTAGTTAGACTATTTCTTATCTAAGTCACTATTTAAAAATACAAAGTAACAGGTCCTTCTTTACCAGTGACATAATAAAATGCATTAATTATTGCTCTTACCTTATAATTAATTTTATGCAAAACCAAGACAATGCATCTTTTGTTCATAATCTTGGACTTCAATGATGGCTTCAATTAGAGTCTTTTGTTTATACACATATGGACTTCTGAGACTTATTTCCTACAATTATAATGTGTACTGTATTCATTGTAATCTGAACTCTGAGGACCAGATTCAGTTCTGTTGCAGGTGAGCTTAAATCTAATTTGTTCGAATTCTGACACTACCAGAGCAAAGAACAAAGTGGGTTTAAGTCCATGAAGTTAAACCCCTGAAAATATCAGGTCATTTAGGTTAGATTTCTGTAAAAAGTGAAGGATTGCATTTCACATAATAATCTCTGTAGTGAGTCCAATACCTTGTATTTGTCAGAATTCTTCAGAAAGGTATTCAGTCTTCATCTCATGTAGCAAAAAATGGACACTCACCTTCCCATTCTAACAATACTTTTTTCAATTGCCACCAGTCATTACTACTGGAATGTATCCCATACATCTCATTTGAATGTAATTAATTTTGACTTTCAACATTACTGGCTTTTTACTTTACTTTCAGAACAAGCAGAGGAGAGTGGTGGCTATTAGTACTCCGTAATTTTTTCCTGTGAAGATACATAATGCCATTAATCAATTCAACTTTTAGATTCCTTATTGGTAAGGAAAACAGATAATGTTCTAAATTTCTGTTCCTCTCTGTACGACACTTGCTTCATTGAATGTGTCTCTTTCTTGCTTGTCCCTTCATTTTTACTTATTTTAAAAATTTATTTACTAGAAATGTTCATAATTTTCTCGCTAACAAAACCAGATGCAATGGAGCAGAGCCAGGTCTGGATTTGGATTTCAAGCTATGTGTGATCAAACAAATGAAGACATATTGTAGAGATAGCTAATTGCATTTCAATTTATTTCCATTACAGTAATTTTGTCCTCTAAAAGCGCTGCAGAGAAAGCCGGATTATTTTTACACTGTTAAGTAAGACAAGTGGAAACAGTTTTTAGAGAAAAGCTGAGGCCACAGAGCACAGATGACAATGCATCTTTCTGTTTCAAAGGTGTTGCTGAATATTTTACTCCCTATAGACTGTTCATCGAGTTGAGCCCACGGATCAAGCAGAGAGCATGGTCCTAAGCTATCAGAGGAAGCCAGCAAGAGAAATGCCACTTCCCTTTTTCATTGGTCATGCTGGGTATGACCTATTATCTTTAAATGGACTGAACAGTAGAGAAAAGAACAAGGATACTACCTCTACCCAGGCTTGTTATAGTCTCCAGGGCAAAGATGTGAGACACTGCTGATAAACAAAGCAACTGCAAAAGCTGGTGTTGCTTCTCTGTAGACAAGGCAGACCAGGCAAATATTTAAAAGTGGTCATTCATAAATTATGATCATCCCCACCCCCATCAACAAGTAAATTTTTAGGCAAGTAAACTCTGCCCTAGGACCACATGTTCAGGACTTTCTTCAGACAATGCAAATTAAGGTCAGTGACTTTAATCCCTTCCATTGTGATTGCCTTGTGCACTAGGAATGCAATAGGATAGAACAAGCTAATGAATGAAAAACTCATTCAGCTGCAACTCAGATTCATCCATCCCATCCTGAAAAATTTATCTTCTTACTTTTGCTCATCTAGTCCAAATGCATCCCATATCATATCTTTTTCTCTCTTGTATTTCCCTTTTTTAAGCCTTTGCTTCCATTCAGTGGAAGTAGTCTAGTTCAACAGCTGCTTTATATCTATTTAATTCAATTAACCTCAGTGGGGCTGCATCAGCGCCCACCTCGCAGCCCATCACTGCTGGCAGTGCCCTCTTCTCCCTGTCACCGAGTCCTTTGCTGGAAAGTAAGCTGGTAGGACACTGTATCTTGCCACCAGTACCAAGGTAGTGCTCAGCTGCTTTCAGCTCTTCCTCCATAGTATCTCCATTTTTTAAAATTTCAATCCTTTATCTTCATTTATATTATTTAAAACTCATTCTGATACATACCAATGTCTTTTGCTTTGTAAGAACAATGTCACACAGCCCCCATCTTATCTATTCAAAACACATGTGCCAAAGAATACTGTCTCGTTCATCATTCTGACCAACTCAAGTTTCCTTCTCCAAGTACTTCCCACCTACTCCTCCTCTAACATATAAAACTGAAAATGTCTTTTTAAGAAGGAAAATCCTTTTCCTTTCAAACACCAGAATTGAACATCTTTGTGTCGATCATGTATTTTCTTGTGTTGTAAAGTCTTAAATTAGAATGAAACCTTTTCTGAGAAGATACAGTGCCTTATAATGTATTTCAGTGTAACAAGTTTCTGAATTAAATTGCATCTGCTGGAACGCACTGCAATTCTGACTGACCCTAGACAGCAACAGATAAAGAGACAGCTTGTATTTTGTTTTGATTTTGGGGATTAATCCACCTGTGACAACGCAGAAAGGAAACTGTCCCCAGCCTACAATGGGTCAAGTGAAAAGGCAGGAGGCTTGGACTTTCCTCCATTCCACTGAATGCAGAGTTACAATCCCCCTTTGTGTTCACTTGCTTACTGTCTCTACCCTCCACTGGACCTTTACAAACTGAGGAAGACCGAAATTTTCCAAAGTTCATAATCAGAAAATGCAATTCATAGTAATTAAAAGTTCAGATGAAAATGTAGCAGTTTGAGGGGTCAGGATGCAGCTTCCACACCAGGGAGACAGAAGAGCTCCCTATGGCAGCAGGTGTCCTCAGCCACAGCTGATGGACAGTTTGAATCCTTGTTCTTGTCCCACCCTGTGACTTCCACAATCCAGGTCAACGTCAAAGTTATCCAGAGAGAGATTTTTCACAATACATAAATAAAGGTAAATATTTAGAGTTTATTCCAATATAGGAAACAATAAGAAGTAAATCCTCATAGGTTTTTTCATGTGGTCTTTTGTTTTAAGCAGCTATAGCTTTGCTGTGACTTTGAAAGCCCTCTGAACAGATATGGTACCATTTGAGTGAGAAAATAAGAATGGGGAGAACCCTTTTGTGTTTATTCTTCATACAGCTTTAAGAAAAATTCATGGTACCTTTTTTCAGTTTTCTATTCCAGATTTTTGTGCTGTTAGCAGGATTTGGCAAACTTCCTGCTAGATGTTTGCATTGTGGAACAAGTGCTGGTGGCCTGTCTCAGATGCAGGATACCTGTTCCATTCCCCTTGGCCACATTTCCCAGGTTTTATCGGTATTCCCTGCACTTTACAAAAGTGCACTGCTAGCTCTGTACTGACCCATGGCAAATTTAATCACAAGAGTTTTACAGTATTTGAGCTTGAGGATTACTTACAAACTTTTCATTATCATATGCCTCAGTAAGACAATTTGAAAAACACTGCTTAAGGAATGTCTTTATTCTTACACGGGCTTACATGCTTAACATAAAATGAAGTTCTGCAAGTAAGCTACCATGAAGTCTTTGGAAAGAAAGACATTTTTTCATGTTGACATGAGAGTGTTTTCTTCTTGTGTTGACAATGGGTGCAGCTCACTACACGGAGCTGCCAAATGAGCAACTCAGAAGCACAGATTTCTTTCCCAAGACAGATTATATTACTATCAACAAAGTAGTCAATCTGAAAGAAAGTGATCCAGAAGTCACCAGACTCCCCCTATTTTGGAGACCCGAGTCTGAAAGAAGTGTAGAAGTTGTGATGGTATTGACATTTAGAAGTCTGATTCATTTAAGTCACCTTTGAAAGATGATTACTTGATTGTTCACATCCATTTTTATTAGACATCAGAACTTCTTTGTTGTTGATGCAAAACTCACTGTTAAGTTACTGACAAGTGGCACTGAGCTATGAAAGTTTTATATTAACACAGATTATGCTGATTAATATGATTTTTAAAAATTGATTCGATGGCACTCCAATTTAAAACAGAGAGAGATGACAAGCAACATACAAAAAGGCAAAATGTAAGTTTTGCTCCTTCCAGAAGACCTGCAGTGTACAAATGGCAATCATCAGGATGCCTACATCTTATTTTTTATTTAATGGGCACTTATGAAGAGTAGACCAATCCCAGTTTTAAGCAATTTATGGTTTAAAAGTTAGCAAGGTTTTATTTCATATGATGGCAGCAAATCCTAAAAAAACTCCAGTGCAAATGCTTTTCAGCCCTTGACTGAGTCCTACGGAGTTTTTCAGTGTTGTAGGTTTGGTTGACCACATTAAACCATATCAGTTTTACCTGGGGAAAAGAAGAGGAAAAAAAAAGGAAAGAGAGAAAAAAAATATTGTAGAAATGAGCCATTACAGGGAAATAGTTCCCAGAGGCAAGAAAACTGTATTGTCCACACAGCCTTTTCCAGACAGCCTTAAGCCAGAAGGATCTCAGAAGATACCAACTCTTAAGGAGCAGAGTCCTCCAGACTTCAATAGGTCTCTGGGATGCATAAAGACCAGAAGCTTTTTGATAAAAATATCTGGGTTTTCCAGTGGTTTTCTGTTATCCCCCTATGTCTGTGATCTGTAACAGCTTTTCATGAGAAAGGAGGCTGTTACTACTGTTTTTCTGAGTCTGTGCTGTGAGCCACTGTAAAGGAGATTTAGGGATCCACATTAATTCAGTGTTAATGACTGAAGGTTGTCACATGGATATAGCTCAACTCTGTAGGAGTCCATTCTGTGTTAACTGGGACTAATGAAATGTCACAGAATGAAGATTTTAGAGATGGGTAAAGTAAAGAGAATAGTTCTAGAGCGGGGAAGCATTGCCTAAATCCAGTGGGAAAATACAGGGCATGAGTAGAGGGGATCAGCCAGCACATGGGTTTCTAGCTGAACAGTTGAATTTATCAGAATAACATATGTTAAAATGTGTGATAAAAACATTCACAGATAATCTGAAAGAACAAAACCAAATTATTCATCAAGAAACTTGCCACATCCTCTATTTTCCGTTATACATTGGGCTTTCATAACCAGTTTCACAGGGTTTGTCATAGTTAAACTGGTTTTGTCTACATTTATTTCTAAGTTTTGTGGAAACTTAAACTCACAGTTTATTACTGTGAATGTCAGAGAAAACTGGAGTTTCTCATGTTATTCATAATGTGGAAGAATCTGTAGGACTATCTCTGTTCAAGCCCCCAAAAGCTCCCAATTCCATATACATTTGAGGTTATTAATTCTAGGTAAAACATAGCATTACTATGAAAATACTTTTTCCCTGCTCTGACAAGCACTATCCATTCAAGCTGCCTCATTCAGAGTGTTTTCCTGTTTGGTTTTCTCACTGAAATTAAAGTTTTAAAGTCAGTAGCATAGGTGATGGGAATGAAAAAAAAAAAAAAAAAAAAAAAAAAAAAAAAAACCAAAAAGAAACCAAAAAAACAAACTAGCAATTTTTTAAAGTGCAAGTGTGAAAAATGCAAGCGAATAAGGGCATTTATCATCAAAAACATTGTAATTCCTAGAGGTTATTCAAGCAGACCCTTGGGAGTTCAAAGAAACAGAGAGATTATTAATATTATGATGTTTCCAGCTAAAATGACTGAAATTATTACTCAGAGATTGAGGAGAAAGCCATTTGAACAGATACTGCTGTACATCTTATCCAATAAATACTAAAAATAACATTCTGTAGAGACAGAGTATAATGCAAACATCTTAAAGGGTAGACATCAAATACAGTTTTGTAGCTTGTACAAAGAGCATGTACATTCACCTCTTAATTTATTTACTCTTTGTTAGAGCTGTACCACTAACTCATCAGATAAACAAACTGGTCGGTTGACTTCATCCCACCAGGCAGTGTCAGTTTTTAGCAGGTGTGCCTGAAGGACTCTTCCTTTCTGCTCTTTGAATCATTCTGTAGACACTAATGAGCATCCCTCTTCAGCTTTAATTATTGGTCCCTGACAAGTCAACATAATAGGAATCAGCTTAACCAAGCATACTCCCCAGTGACATGTTCAATTACTCAGGTTGTACTTCTCTGCAAGAGGTCTGAGGGGTTGCTAATTTAACATTGTCAAAAAAATAAACAGAGGTATTGGTTACAGTTTATCTTTTGACCCTTATGTCACCAAATCTAGCACGATACCTCCTCCTAGAATGGAGCAGAAGATTAAATACTTTACTATTCTGGTTTTACTTTTTAAATAAAATTAATTACTATCTGCAACATGATTTATGTCAAACTATGTTTTAGGAGGAGAGACACTGACACTTTGACAAGTGTTTGTTGATATAAGATTGTATTTATAAAGCTATTTGTTTTTTCAGTTTTTTAAAATACAGAAGTGTTAGTATTTATTAATTCATGTTTACTGCAAAAATAAAATACTAGCATTAGTTAATTTCTATTATTGGCAAATACAAACAGCTATTTTCCATAAACAGAAATATCAGTGTTAGAAATGTGAGTAGGAAGCCTTTTATTTAGCAATCTCATCATTAAGAAACGAAATGGCATTTTGGAGGAAAAAAAAAGAAATAAACAGGGGCAAGAACAGTCTCTGTAAAAGAATCTTTTTAAAATGTTCTAAGATGAATTAATTTAACTGGATTTAATTCAAATTTTGTAAAAAATAAATAGAAATTAAATTAAATTTTGAAAAGGCAAATTATTATTTAATCTGACCTCAACAGATAACAAAGGACCTAGAACCCTGGCCAATAGTGTTGGTCTCAACTATTGCATTTCTGGTGACCTGAACAGGTTTATGACCATTCATTCAGGCAGCAAAATGGTATTTTCCTGCAAATCACTATATTGTCAAATATAATAATATAGTAATAGTTTTGTCAAATGACTCTATTGTCATTCTGAGTATCTCCTAAACATCCACAGATAAAAATATGAGTTTTTCTTTTTAGCTTTGTTTGAATACGTAAGTAGAGAAGCCTGAAATTTTACTATCACTTTACAGAATATTTCCAAAGGATGAAAACATTCAAAAGCTCAAATTCCTATTGAGACTCAAGAAGAGATATAGATGTGTTTCCTAAGAATAATCCTATATGTTTTGTCTTTTTGTTGTTTTTTTTTTAATTTGAAAAAGTTAAGAAAGCAGAACACTCCAAGCAAACAGGCAACCAACCCTAAGGAAACAGTGGCAAGAAAGGAAATAGAATCCTCATATGATTTTCAGTGAAAATAGTCAGTATAATTTTGTATCATTTTCTTTCATTTCACAAAAAAATAAAATCTGAATGTTGCAGTACTCAAACATTGATGCAAAAGTCTCACACCTCCTCCATATAGCAACAACCATCCTTCCTGCTTGACCATGCTGTTTACCAAACATGTACTAAAGCGTAATGAATATGACAATTAGGGAAGCACACATTTTGTAGTAAATATCTATGTAAGCACTTTGGACCACAACCGAGAATTCAGTAAAAATATGGACAAAGGACAGGGAACCTGGGAACTTCATGCACAAACCTCTGCTTGGGTGGAAGCAAGACCACACCTTGTATCTCTTACTGTTTCACAACTACACATTCAATGTCTTCCTACCTTTTGATCTTCTTCCACTGTTTGTTCCACTGTTCTTATACAACAAAATCACATTTGAGTATGGTTTCATTTTTATTTTTAGCAACATCCTTCTTAATAGATCCAAAATTTAGTTCAGTCTGTGATCAATATTACCACTTTTATTAGCAGAGTTACTTATTGTAATGGCTGATTTTTTTGGTGGACATGCATCAGTAGAAAAAGCCAGATGTCAGGCTCAGTTTCTGAAGCTCACAGTAAGTTCCAGAGTGGTTCTGGGCAAATGATGAGTACACACTATGCTGAACATACACAACAACACAGTAATACATATAATCAGATCTCATCTCTAGAACTTCTTCACAGATAAAACTAAAAATAATTTTAAAAAAAGAACAGAAAATTATAGGCTCTAGAAATAAAAACTTTACTGTGAGCAGTAATTCTTAGTAAGCCCAAAGGGGCCTTGGTAAACAGTAGAGATAAAAGCTTCTGCGGGATCCATGACATGCCCAACAAAGCTACAGCACAGTTATATCAGTGTCTAACAACAGACTGTGAGAGTTCTGCAAACAAACACCATATGGAAGAACAGAAATATGTATTTAACCTAAAGCTTTCTAATTGCCTGGGGTTTAGATGAAAATATCTTCCCAGCATCACAGAAATTATTCTTCTGTTGTTGAACATCAGAAATCTAACCCTAGGCTCCCTTCACTGCCAGTGGGAAGAGGCAATTCAAAATTTAAATATTCTCTGATATCTCCTAGAACCAAGTTCTCTCTTGATTACTCATGTTATTTGGTACTAGGTGGTTGGAAATGAGGAGACACTGCCAAATGACAGAACACATTAGATACTTTCATTAGGCAAGGAGATTGTTTCACAACAAGCAATCATGCATGTTCCCAGCTAACTAACATTTTGGACAGTTAGGTAAAATTAATCCAATTCTTTAGGTTAGGCACTTTTTTTCTTTTCTTTTCTTCATATTTTTTTTTTCCAAGTAAGAAGAAAGGTTCTTCCATCTGCCTGGTGGTTACAGAATACACAAAAGCAGAGCAGAAAGCATACAGCATGTAGGTTGGTTAGATACTGACACAATTACAAAAGAGACTCTCAGTACATTTTCTGTATCATTATAAAGAAAACTTCTCCGAAGAACTGTCAAAAGTGGGAAGCCTAATCCACAGTAACTTAGTCATACTTTCAAATTAAAGTAGGAAGCCACGCAAAACAGTAAAAAGAATCACTATTCTGGTATGTTTTCAGCCTTGGACAAAAAACAACACATCTTTCCAATTTTCAGGACAGACTGACATGTCCTTAATGATTAGCAATTTTTCTTAATTTTCCACAGTGAGAACAAAGCTAACGAATTCTAAAGAAAATGAAAAAGAATCTGGTCTAATACCGCTAGATTTATAGCAGTGGAGGAAAAACAATCTTTCACAATAAAGTCACTCAATCAACTAAATTAGAAACAAATATGTCATGGCATCAGCTTGTCAGAATCTCGTCCTACTGATGATGCTATACCAGGAAGGTTAATTCTCCCAACAAATCAGATAGACCAGATTCCTGTGTCTTTTGGTGACTTATATGGGTGAAGCAGGTTCTTCAAAGCTGCTGCACTGTGACCTTTTACTTTCAGCAGGTGTCTGCAAAAGGGCTTCAGAAAAACAGTTCAGAACCAGGGCATGACATGGAAACAAGACTTCACAGCCTTGGGCTAATGTGGCTCAGCACAGGATAAACAGTTTTTTGTCTATCTTTCAGGGTTTATCTCTTTTATGACTCATGTTGAGTAATTGTTTCCACATCCCTTTCTGTCATAAGGGACAGGGAACATGCTTGTTCAAGACAAGAGCTTTACATGGAATTTAGGAGGAACAAGACACAATCTAGAGCTCTTGCCACCAAGTCTTTGGTTGGATTGGCCTTGTTGTTCTCCCTTTCACCCTGCCCCTCATTTTTCAGCCAACAGTCCAATCTGGTAGCTGACTGTAGAAGTAGCAGTCTACATGGGGGCTGTGAAATTTGCGGCATGGCTGCTGGCAGTGATAAATGAGAGTTTTATTTGATATATCTCATTTCAGTGCATATAAGCAAAATCACACACTGATAAGATAACACATAAAGAATATGGGTGAATGCAATCTCATTCTTCATTCAGCAGATAGGAATCTTATTTCACTTTTGTTGTTATTGAACATAACACACGAACATAACATATGAAACATAACCTTAGCCTGAGAAAACAGGAATTTACAATGTTCCCTTCAGAAGTTCTACCAAGAACAAGAGCATTGCACTTACATCATACAAAAACAGACCATTAAGTACAATTCAAGAAGCCAAGGTACCAATAGGATCTTATTTACGTGTTCTACTGCTTTATTATGTATTTATATTATGTACCTTGATTAAATCTTATCTCTTGATTCTATTATCATAATATGCCACTTAAAGAAACAAACAATCTCCACCCCCCCATGGCAGGGAGGGCAGGGGGGAACACAAAACCACAAGAAAAGCATACCAGCAGCATCAAACCGCTCTTACTGGAACTACAAGTTCTTCTGGTTCATTAGCCAATACTGAGCTCCACACCAAAGGCAGATTTGATGATACGTAACAATGCTTTGTGTCAGCATGTGAAAGTCAATCACACACCATTTACAGAGACAGGCAAAAGGGAATGAGCCTCAGGGAAGAGCTGGGCACTGTGGGTACACTCCAGGAGGCACCTGCGAGGCTGATGCCAACTCACCGCTGGTCCAGCTCAGCCTACTGGAAATCCCAAGCATCATCTCCCACCAATTAACCTCTGTGAAACGCTGCTTCTCTATCCAAGCCACAGCATGGTTTTTGTGGCACTCATGTTCACACACAGTCTGCTAGAAATGAGAATGATGAATAGGAAGACATTCAGGATTGGGAAGGAGAAGGGTTAGGTCCTTCAAAGAAGAAATGATGGAGGATAGCAACTATCAACATACACATTTTTCAATGTATATAGACATCATCACTCTCTCTACATAAGTAAAAAAGCCATGACAAATCTGAGACCTGTGGTAGCACTCCTGCTTTTAGTCATTTCTGGAAGAAAAGCAAATAGACCTAGAAAAAGTTGTCACAGGTTACCCTCCTGTAGTTTTCTGCCGATTACCACATTCACCATCATATTACGTGTCCAAACTCAAGATCAGATGTAGCATGATATAAACTCAATTATCCAGCAATACCTAGTTTAATCGCCCCCCCAAGTACTACTGAGAAGAGCCAGTGAATTTAAAGCAGTATGTGAAAGAAATGAGCAAAGTGGGGAAGGAAGTGAAAATAGTTACTTTTCTCAATCTTTACTATAAGAGCTTTCACTATATTTAGAGACGGGGAGATATCCTGATCTTTTAGTGAAGGAAACTGATAAAAGGAAGCTTCCGAAGTAGCCTGACAACTATTCTGCAATGCACACTCAAGCACTGTGCCCAGAGATATAAGAGATGTTTGCAAGCTATTACTGATTAACCCATTCAATATTTCACAGGACATTTGCCCAGCTGAAGTGATTTTGAAGCAAATAATTAAGTGAATGAACAAAGGAATACAAGAGTGGTAGGTTAAAAGTCTTACTCCACATAAAAGCAGTTTTCTGTATCTAATTTTTTATCCTTTTTCCTTTTTTTTTCCCAATCATTTTCTGTGTTACAGAATTGGCAGCATATGACATTTAGACAATAATTAATTTTTCAAGTAAGTCCAGGAGGTTTTGGTTACCCAGTTATCCATGTCTAAACTGATGCAATGCAGATGTACAAGTCAGTCTCTTGAATACCTACTTCATTAACAATAAGCTCTTCAGTGTGAAAGTAGAGGACTCCACTCCCACATAACTATCCAATAAAACATGATGGATTTTCAGAACTTTCATGTGAACATGGAAATACTATCAGATGTGTTAGGCATGACTTCTTTTCTTGATATAGTTCTTTTATATATGAGCACAGGGGTACAAGGCATCATCAGTTTAATGAAAGACAGGAAGAAACTATTCTATATCAAAGAGTAGTAAGACAAAAACAAACAAAGTAAGTACATATGGAAATCAAGAGCAGTCATGGCAAACTTTTCTTCTCACAATAGCCAGAAGTACTCTACTTTTCTACATGCCTAAAAAAAAAGCAAGAACAAAAGACCTAGAGGGTGACTCATTAAAAATACTGTTTCTTCCTCTTGTTTTCCAGCTATTGTTTGTTTTTTTCCAATTTAACAATTTCATATTGGAAGACCATCACACTTACACCGCAACAAATCCTGCAGGAACTATTTAAATCTGCTTAGGTTTCCACTCTTTTCATAGCTAATCTGGTCAAATCATACAAAGAGCAAAACTGACATGATGTAAAATAGTGAAGAGCATATAAGGAGTTAAGCAGCCTGCCTATGGAAAATGCACAGAGAAAATATCACCTTCCTTTAGCACGTACTTCCTTTTGCTAATACGTATGAAATAATAATCCAAATAAAATAAGGTTGGTCAGTTCCTATAACTACAGGCACCTATTAATGGATAGAGAGTTATCAAACGAACTGAGTAAAGGCCAGTTTGGTGATGAAAATGTTAAAAACCATATAATGTTTTAAGTTTGTCACAATTTTCAGTGACTAGCTGAAAGGAGGCTATTATAATAATATAATAATATATAGTATCTAGAACATACTACATAGTATATATAATACATAATAT
>VZRZ01005967.1:1378978-1413291 GCA_013398175.1 Climacteris rufus | reverse complement strand
TATAAAGCTTATTATAAGCTTTCAAAAATATGTCGCCATCAGTAAATCTATATTGTTAGGAGACAGGTTTACAGAAAATAAATAAATAAATAAACAAATGAGTTTAATTCCTATGGTGCATGCAGGCCTTCAGGAGGATACTTGTTCCTATGCAGAGATGCAGCTGAGTGTTTGTCCCTGAGATACACACTGATGCCCTTTAAATGACTTACACAGAAATTTAAAAAATAACATGCATTCAAAGGAAAAGGAAACAGAGCATATATGATGAGGAAAGCGCTTGGTGTGACAACAGGCTGACAGACCACAACATCTATCTTCACCTTGAGGGACGTGTAAAGAGAAATTGGAGTGTGTACACTCAATATGTTTTTGGAGTTGATCCTTCTACAAATGTCATGCTCAATTGCAGTAGGTATTTATACACATTAGTGGTAAGGCACTGCAATGAGCAGGCACTGTACATATTATTATGCCTGTGTGGTGCCATCTATTTTCATCACTCTACTCAGCCTTAGAAACAGGGAATACCTTCTGTGACAAACCAGCTGGATAGACATACAGCCCAACTTAGTGAGAGACTCACAAACTGAAAATATGAAACGCATTCTGTTCATTAAAAGATGAGGCTGGAAATTTCCCTAAAAAAAGCAGAATATGGTTATAAAAATTAATGGCTTCCTTCAGTTTTGTTTGTTTGTTTGTTTGTTTTTTCTTTTTAAAAGGGACTTCATTGGCCGTCCCTTTATGTCCTATGACAGTGTTATGATCCCATCTTCTTTTACTTGTGATAATAAATAAATTTGACACAATGACAAAAATAGAGAGTGTTTCAGAAAACAATATTCTTAGCAACTTCAATCTCTCTTTTTTTATACAATGACTAGAACACGAAGGAAAGAAAAGCAGCAGTGTAATATAGTTGCAAACTATGCAATTGTAACAATTTTAATGTGCGCTTTCCAGCTGCTGAGACACTCAGGCAAAAAGTCCTTTTGTAAACGTGACCATTTTCATTTACTATCCACAGACAGTAAAATACAAAAATACAACATAACATTATGGATGTATTTACATGCTGGGGAATCCATCAAACTCAAACAGAAGTGTAAAGACTCAAGTGGACCTTCAGCACTGAAATACTCCAGCGAAACCCTGGCACCAAAGAATGTTCACCAAATGTTTAAGAATAGATACAATATGGTTAGAAAATGGAACAAATTCAAAGCAACTGTATAAATATGTGAGAAGATACATATTTACATGTACACAGATTATGTGAGCACCATTTTTAAGCAATTATTAAACAACTATTAAATGCTAAATGCATTAAGCACGGCACTAAATTCCAGCTTCCCACCATTATGTCTTAATCCAAAGAATATTAACAATAAGCATCAAAATACATTCATTCTAGGGTCAGTGATATAAACGTATATTTGTTCAGACTAATAAGTAATTTTTAATAATTTTGCAATCTTTTTGAGAAAAGACTTTTAAATCAAAAAGTTACTTGGGTTACTTTATGAAAATGGGTGTATTTACTCCACTCCTTCCTTTCTCTACTCTTAAGATGATGCTGAAGTTCTCAGATGTATGTCTGATTTCTTCTTGTCTTGAAGGAATTGCATGGGTCTTTGTAGTATTAATAACAATCCTCTGCCCTTGGCATAAAAAGGGGTTTTCTGGAATGCTTATATAGTGATAAGTGTTGCAATAACTTGATTTTGCAGAGACAATACCACAGGTCAATTCTCAGTGGTATGGACATTCCCCTTGCAGAGCACATCCTGGCTTTTCTTCTGTCAGTCTCTGAAGTCAGAGCACCACTATGTAGCAGCTCCTAGGAGTGACAAAATCCAGCTATTTCAAACTGTCAAAAGCAGTGATTTAAAAAATTTGAACACTGAGATTATGGTTTGCTTCACCTAGATCAAAAATTAAAATAAGTTCATCGAGTCCCTTGATTACTGTAAATTGTGATAAAAATCAGTAACTGATTTACTGCTAGGATCGGGGTTTTTTTAATATCAGTAAATGCAATGTAAATTTAGTGGTTGCTCAGGATCAGTCAATATCAGGCACTCTGAAAATATACTGAAACCTAAGCTTGAGGGAGACAGATAAAGCAGGAAGGAGGAATGTCATCAATTTAAATACTCTGTGGATATGCACAGCACAGTCATTCTGAGACCTCCAAGCTGTCCTTTCTTTGCCTACCAAAGAAGTGTTATTAAACTGAGCTTCTTATAGACAGTTTATACATTCATAAGCAAGTATTAATATTTGCACCTATTCATGAATGAAGTAGGACTGGTGTACTAGAGAGAATCTGCTGAGTTGTCTCTCTTCTGTTTGCTTTAGTAGTCTCTTTGCTTTTAGATAAAAGAATGAATGGCTTAGGTGGGTGAAATTTTTCATTTTAAAAGTCCATGTGATTTTAGAGCACATACTGAAACTGCAGAGATTGTGGATGATCCACCAAGAAGCTCTAGCCAGTTCAGACTCTGTCACACCCTGCATATGAAACAGTGAAAATAAACTGTCTTCTGGACAGTATGGAATAAAAAAACAAAAAACAAAAACAAAAACAAAAAAACCAAAAAAAAAAAAAAAAAAAAAAAAAAAAAAAAAAAAAAAAAAAAACCAAAAAAAAAAAAAAGGAGCTAAAAAAAAAAAGACTAAAATAACCTCTCTTATTCCTTAGGAAAAAAACTACCCAAAATACTTGGCTGCCATAAGAAGGCAAAAGAGCATTTCCTTTGCAGACTTCATAAACCACAGTGGAATATAAAAGAAACTTGTCTCTAACATATTCCCTAAAGCTCACCACCAGACCCAACATTAAGGGAACAGTAAGTGACCAACTTAATGATTTTGCTCAGTTGCCGTGTAACATCTACAGGATGTTGACAATACTGCACTATTTATCTTTAGTCACAGTGCTGAGTTGTCCTTTAGGCTCAGAATAGAAAACATTACAGATACTGAACAAGGTTTGACTGAGGTTTTAAATGCCGTCATGCCACGATGAATTCCATGGTCTGTGGCATTGCTCTACAATCCAGCTCAGAGGGGAACAAATCCCTGGTTGAGACTTCATAAATATCACTTTTAAACAAAAAGGCTTTAAAATTCTGCCTAAGATTAGACAGCACTGGAATTAACCCCACTCTTAATTTTAGACTATGTCCTGCAACCTTCAGAGGAGCTGTGTTTTACATCAAAGGATTTCCCACCTAATGTACAACAATGTGATCATGGGTCAGAGTGGCAAATCTGAACCTTCTACTCCAACCATATTCCTTCTCCCGTGTCAATCCTCAAGTGAATCCCAATTCTGCTCTGTGCTGAAAACGACCAGCAGCAATGCGCCGAGGTGGCAGCTGTCAATAGCAAAGCTCTCATACCAGTCACCACTGCTAATTAATAGCTCTTCTTTGGACTGTTGATGTATTGAAGTTCAACAGTCGTGACTGGCTTGATAACAGCTATGAAATCTCAAGCTGGCAACATAAAATGATTCATTGTAAGGGTGATGAGTAAGTTTTAGTGAATTGCACATGAGCATTTTCTTTCCTCATTCCTCTCCTGTTTCGATAAAACAGAACGTTTTATATATTGGCATGTCTTATCATATATATTTTATGCAATTTAAATTCCTATTTATTGCAGGTGTTTTCTAGTATTAGTATTTCTGGACTTATGGAACAGTTTCACTTTAATACTAAAAAAATTAAGAGCAAAAATTACATTATTTTTACAATAACAGTGGGGAGCAAATCTGAAAATCTGAAAAAAGTCTGAAAAAAGTCTGAAAATCTGAAAATTGCTGTAACCAATTTGGTTGGTAAGTTTTACTCCCTTGAAAAATCTGATCTGAAAATGTTTCAAGCCATTCCACCTATAAAAAAGGTATTGATGTGTATGTGATGATGTTTAATACTGCAGTCTCACAATACAAGATCTTCATTAGACAAATGAACTGATACCTATGGCAACTGTGATCTGCTGAAGGACAGGAAAGAACAGGACCCCGTTTATGCACTGAAGAAGCCCTTTCTAGTGTTTAACAATGCTCTCTCCTAAACCACTGGGATAACAGCACTAACAGTCACAATTCCACCAGGGATCAACAGCTCATTCCAAGCAGATTTCCGAAGTCCACCCCGGCAGCAGCTTGCATTCAGGAACAAATACTCTCAGCTTTGGAAAGGTAGTCAAGTTGGGTACCAAATAGTGCATTAATCAGGTGATCAGTGAGTAAATAAGACAATTGTCATCTGCAGTTTTGCTGCTGTGGTCAGCAAAAAACCTTCAATTATCTGACCTATTGCAAACAAGCAGGCAAGGTATACTTATTTTTCCTCATAACCATGTCAGTTTTAATTATAATTTATGCTATTGTTCTAAGAACTATATACTCTCTAACCTAGCAGGAACAAATGAGGAAAAGAGAGGTGCGGAGGGGGTGAGGCATTAATGCATTTTTGTATTACTAAGAATCAATTAGGCAGTTGTAAAAGATAGGGAAGCGAAAAGAGGTAAATTGGGGTGAGGGGAGAAAGAAGAATTGGGGGGACAGAAAACAATGAAAGCCCTCTCCCTATACAGAAACACAACAATGAAAACAAACAGGGGTCTTCAGAAGGCAAGTAAAACTAATAAAGACAGCTGTGAAAGAGCTATATAAAGGGCAAGTACACCAGCATCAGACAATACAATGGCAATTAGCCAGCAATTTAAAGACAAAAGTCTCACATCAAAAGGAAGAGAATTTTAAAAACATACATTATCTTGCTTCCCAGCCCTCTAGCGAACAGGTCATTGATGCTGCAACAAGATCCTGGTGGCAGGGTACAGTTCAGTGGGGCCATTTACATCTTACAGGTAAGCAGAGTTGGGGTCTGAGCTAATCAATTATGCAAGCGAGAAAACTAATTTTATTACACACTGCTGCTAGCTTAGATTTGTGAGGAATTCAGAGCAAACATCATCAAGACAACTGTGTACCTCATCAGAGGAGTCTGACAACACAACTCTGCAACTGCATTTCTCATCCAATTCTACTGGCCATTTTAAAAATCCAAGGCAGCAAAGGACATGCAAGTTATAAGCAAGCAGTCCGAAGGGGCACAGAAAAATTTTGTCATTTTCTGCTTTTGACTGCCAAATCATAATGCTTAAATTCTCTTCCACTGCAAGGATATATTTTTTGATGATGATAATACTGATAACCATTATGAAAATTTATATCTCAAAAGACTGGAGCAACACACTAGATTTCAAGATTATTTCATGCTTAGAAGTTGTTCAACAAAACGCAAAGTGGTCTTGAAAGCATTGCAACTAAATTTTTACTGGAATTCACCAAGATAAGCGCTTTATTTTTAAATGTATAATCAAAGCACAAAAAGGAAAGATGAAAACATGCATAAAGCCAATCCTCATGGATCAACACCGACTCACATTAGGTTCTTCAGGAACATAAGACAACTGACAGTCTGCTCTGATTTTTGTATTTCACTCACTGGCTCAACTTCAAATTGTACCTCCATGTCAAGGTTCTTGCAGATAATTACCACTAAGGAAATAATGGCCTTCAAAGTCTGTGTCTTCTGGTTTTATTACAACAAAACATATCACTTGGCAAAAACAGAGGACTCTCTCCCTCTTCCTCACAGTGTTTTTCCTCCTTCCTGTCCCCTTCTCTCCCTCCCAAACCTTCAAGCCAGATTCTGAAGTCAGTGGACCCATTAAGTAAGTCACAGTGAACCTCTGTGCAATGTTTCCCTTCTGAAGAAATTCATTTGCCCTGCCTGTTTAGCTGGAAAGGCAGCTTTTTGTCCCTCACTGCAGGTGCTGCATTGCTGATTGGTTTTGTGAATCCAAAGTCCCCACTCCCTTTAAGCAATACTGCTGCCATTTACTGTCACACTCTGATAACCTGGATGACTTGTCAAAATGCATTCTAGCAGTCCCCAGCCTCAGACCCAAAGTGTTTACAGAAAACTCTGTGGATCTACTTCCCACAAATTAAATAGTTGTCCAAAAGACCTCTACTAATGCACAACTGCAATTAATGTGAAGGTTTTTAACAGAAAAAGAAGAGTATAGATGTTGAATTTTCAATCTATCTGGAAGCAACACAATATGGAAGAACTGCAAAGAGGTTCCAGTGGGCTTTTCATCTACCAGGCCCATAATGCATTGTTTCCACTTCCAAAGGATGTAGCTTTCTTCAAAAAAACCCAAAACAACCAAAAGAAGCAGAACACCAAAAAAAAAAACCTGTCAAGAAGGGAGGATATGTTCCTTATAAAAAGGGAGGTTTGTATATCTTATTTGCCTTCCTATGACACCGCTGACATCAACAGCCAAGGCATGACTACATGTAAGAGTTTTGGTGTGTTTTTTTCTTCTCCATTAGTTTTATAAGATTGGCTAGAATTTACATGAAAGGTTGTTGATTACCTAAGGCATATAACATGATCAAATAGATTAAATTAAAAGCAACCAGCCTCAACAAGCAAGACATAGAAGGTGGATTCTATGAATGACATACTCTGTGCTCTACCTGCAGACTGTAAATCATTACAGGCTCACTTGACAGTGCCAGGCATAGGCAGAGCAGCACTAAAACATCATGAGTCCAAACACTGGGGTTTTTTTCCAAACAATTAGACTCTTGGAAGTGGAGAGTAAGGGTGTTTTTTTGCATGAGGCCCCCCAACCCCATCCCCCTCTTTCATATTCAAACACTTGGGGCAAGGCAATTTGACACTGGTTTCTGTAACAAACCTGGTCAGGCAGGATTTCTCACACACCCTGCACAAAAGGCTAACCTCTCACAAAGTACTTATTGGAGATTTACGTCAAGGTTGAGTGAACTGCAGCCAGGGAACTGAGCTCAAAACGCTGTGTGAAAGGCTCTGGTGCTAATCACTAAACCAGTGCGTTAGCTGGAGAGGAACTGAGGAGGGGAAAACAAGAAACAAACAAAAAAAATACTCTCTGTAGTATGTGATTTCCAATATTCAGCTACAATACTACCAGGGGAAAAATGAATCACTTGCAATGGAAAATCTCCTCTAAATATCAAAATAATGAAACAGCTATATTAAAAGGAAAAAACAGCTTTTATATTCACTTTTATTTCATATTTCCAATGATATATCAAGGGATGACCAGGTGATGCTCTAACTCAGACACTGATCTTAGTTGTTGCTGCAGAGAGAATCAAGGATTTATACATCAGAGATTTATATAAATCAGAGGATTTATATATCAGATTGATATGTCAGAGGTGAACTCTATTAAATAAGCAACCAGATAAAATGATTGACAAGCAATGACAGACCTTGTTCAAGTTACAATAGCAGGGCTTGTAGAAACACATTAACTAACTTGTTCTGTCCAGACATAGCTGTCTATGCTTCCATCCAGCACAGACACACCATGCTGTTGTGTCCAAGTGTAAACCAATGCACTAAGAGTTGACAGCACACGCTGCCTTGTGTTCACTGCATTGGAAAAACCAGCCAATCTTTTCTATCACTGTATCTTTACAGTATAGCTTCGATGTGTTAAAACAGTATATTACACAACTGGTTCAGCTGAAATGAATTCCAAGGAGAACTCATATGTTCCCCAGACATGCTCTTTGGTCACCATTTATCCAAAAGTTATTTTACATGCCTCAGAAATTCCCTCTTCTCATCTGAACAGTGGAAGACATTTACGAATTCCTTAATAAAATAGGATAAGAAGGAATATTCTAAACACTAAATAGACTTTTCATCTTAAATGCTGCAAGTACTACAGTAAAGCTGTACTGAGATTTACACATTACAATTTTTGCAAGCTATACACAGCCCACTTTCCTTCAAAGAGGTCACAGACCTCTGACTCAGTAAAAAGCCCTGTTGTTCCCAGGTTTACAGTGGACAGGAAGACATATCTTATTTCCTCCACTGTGATACACTGTTGCACTAAATTTGACCTATTATTTGATTTGTAAATGTTTTAACATTTTGTTAAAAATGCCATTATTTCATACAACAATGTGTTCATCTGTTATGCAGACATTGTATATGAAATTAATTATTCCAGTTGCTCAAGTAACTTTATTCCCCCTCATCTATCCTCACACCACGGTACAGAGGCAACAAGCCCTGGCATAGCAACTTTCCAGCTTACTGCAAACTCCAGGAGAGAAAGGTAACTACTACCTGAGATAAGCAGTAATCAACAAAGTTAAAAAAAAAACCAAAACAAAACAAACAAACAAACACGAAAACCCACACACAAATTAATGCATTATTTAAGAAATCAAAGTTACCTTTTTGTAACTGCTGTTACAAAGATGGAAATGTCAAGAAAGACTTTCTTCATACTGCTGCAAGAATTCCAGCTGCTGAGCATTTACTGTTGCTCTGTAAAATTGGGGTGGAGAAATTCCCTGCTGCAATAAAATTGCCCATAAACCCATAAACAAGAGATACATCAGTTCCCTTAAGAAAAAAAAATACCATTAGGACAGCCTTTCATCCTTAGTGTGTCTGAAGGGCTTAGGACACACTTTGCTGCCTAAATATAACCAGCAACATTACCACACTAGTACCCTCCACAAGTTTTAAAGTGACATCTGACCAAAGAATTTTGTCAAACAGTATTTGTTAGTTTTGTTGGGAAACACAAAAGAACAAATTGCAAGGCAAAGTTATTACAGATTGTTCTGTGGTGAAGACATTAAATCAACTTTAAAAAAGCAGCCAATCATGCAAATCAAGAATAAAAAAATTTTGAAACACCCAAAAATTACCATCTGAGCATATCTGGAAAACTCAGCATGATGGAGCCCTAGAGATGGCAATCATTTTCCATGTAACTAGGTTCTTTTCAGTATTATGAGGGTTTCTGCTCCATTACTCAAGGATTTTTTTAATTCGTGGATTTCTTACAACCATGAACCAATTCTTAACACCTCCACTTTCCATGCACAGCTCTGTGCTCACCTGGCACAGCAACTATCACAACATCCTTGACAGCTCTCCTTTGTAAAAACCCTGCCTGTTTGTTAATGCCTGGTGCAGAATGAAGACTCTTCTTTTGTAAGCACCTCAAAATACAGGTGGGTTTTGTTTGTTTAGTCTTTTAATGACTGCTGTTTGGGGGCTGGATATTCTCAGGAGATCTTTGAACAGAAAGTAGTGTAGAAAGGTGTTATGCACTTCTACAGAGGATATAGACGAGTCTGTAATGGACATTAAGGGCTGCTTCTCATTTTTCTTGGATCATCTTCAGGCAAACTTTGGCATTTTGTAGAATTAACTCACTCAAAAACTGTTCTTTGTATTAGCATACCTGAGTGGGAAATTATCTAAAACAACTCAGACTTGCATATTTGAATTTACTCACCTGCTTTTTGCCTATAGGACACCAGATTTCCCCCAAATGTAACACACAGAGAATTACAGGGGGTCATTAATATCACTGATCTTCAGTCACCTAATTTACAGGCCCCAATTAAGAAAATAATCTGTTCAGGCTTCCTAAATTGTCATTCAAAATAAATAGAAATTATTTGAGAAGGCAAATGTGTTTCTGTTTTGATTTGCATTCAGGAGTGCCACCCTTTACTCACTGTGGAAGGAGCCTAAGCCTACCTTTCTCACTTGGATATCTCATTTAGGTTCCTTTTAGGTGATAGAAAGATTCCTGTATTCTCATACCTCCAGCTCAAAAGTTTTGCATTCTTGCCTTCACCCTATACATAAGAAAGGTTACTGAATCATAATAACCCAGTTACAGAGCTTTTTTCCCTTTCTCTTTAAAGAGCTCTATTTTTTTCAGTAGTTGTCCATGCCCATCACTAAATCACTTAACCCAATTAGTAAGACTACACAAATCTGGTTTAAAAATTCAAACTTAAGAGCATATACTATGCACACAGTTTGCAGAAATTAATCCCATGTATCCCAGCAATTGCAAGGTGCAGGTCCTCTAAACGGGGTGATGAAAAAATACACTGGAACTGAATACAAATGGGGAAACCTATATACAACACTGACTCTACTGACAGTGGTAAGGGAGCAGATCAATCAAGATATGGCTTAGTCAATCAGTGAAAGGCCTGTAAGATTTAAATACATTGTTCAATTCCCAATCCAGATGCTTCCATTCTTGCTTACACTCAACATCTACGATTTGCACAGCCCTCATGTATAAGAGAATCACTTTCACATGTACACAAGGGAAAAAATGTTTAACAACTGGTAACACTGCACACTTTACTCACATGAAATATGCTAAGCAGTGGCCTTTTATTGCTGCTCTATTCATATAGCCTGTTAGATACATCGAAGTACCTGACCCAGGAAGATCATTCCTACCAACAATAGTCAGAAAAAACATGATAAACTGTTCTTCAGTTTTTGAGTTCTGTAATGGTGCTCCATGTCTTCATTTCTCAGTTGCTTTTTCAAATAAACACTGCTGGATGTTTAACAGGAACCACCAAGAACATTAGGTTAGAGTTTGCATTTCTGGATTGAAACATCTGACAAATATATAAAGGGTAGAAAAATCACCGGTAATCACTTAAGGATTCCAATAACTAAAACTGGACATTAGCAAAATATTTACTCCACTTTGGGATGGATTTCACAGATTCAAAAGGAACAAAGGCATGTTTGAGATGCAAATCTTATTGCAAAACTTCAGACAAAGCTTCTCAGGCCACTTTACTTAGTTAATTCCTTGACTTCTCAAAGACATGCATTCTCTTCAGATCCCTTACTCCCTTATCTGTCCTGGCTCTTACAGGTTGGGTCTTCCTGACTTTTTAGTAGTTGGCCCAAACAAGAGGATACACCCATTTTCCATATATACAAACACACCTCATGTACTGAAGGAATTATCCCCAGTCTTATCCAAGTAAGCTCTTTAAGTTTTCCTTTCCATCATACTTCTTTTTCTGCTTGACAAATGTCCTTTCATTCCCTCTGATTCTACTTTTATCTTACAAAGCCATCAGTCTGGCATGTCTTTACATATACTTAGAGAATGACTATGACTTTGCCCTACACCCGGATTGACTAGTACTGAAAATACAGCTTTCATCTTCAATGGCCTAAAGAAATGTCACTCTAGACTTAGACACATACATAAACCAAGAAAATAAAACTATTAATAAACAAATACTTATTTCATGAAAAAATGCTTTAAGTTTAAGCTCAACATCCCCCTCGCCTTCTTGATTAAAACTGTATTAGTATTTCCCATTAACTGTCAAATTATGTTTCAGAGACAGAAGTCATTAACTGCAGATACGCCAAAAAAATGTTGCTTCCTACCTCCAGTGATAAGGCTGCCATTCGGCCAGAGCAAAAGCAGGCACTCCTTTTATTTTTATCACCTCCTGTAATTGCCGTGGTGGTGTAAGTGTCTAGGTTTCTTTCATAGTTACTGGAGATAAAGCCAATACAATGAATGGCCAACAAATATATAGTTCTCTGACTATATAGAAATATTTTTTTTGGATTTGGTAACTCACTTTTTGTACTTCACAATTTAAACAACTGCGTTGTTTAAATTTGCATCGGCTCCAAGAATCCTAGACAGATAACTCAGGCACAGACACCTCCATCACAATTATATGAGACAAGTCCCGCCCTGAAAGTCCATGGGATGGAGTAATTTCAGAAAGGTTGTTTTTCCCTAAGATTTAGGTATCATTTCCTAGAGCAGAAGTCACATCCAGTGCCAAAATCTCATTTATTTCACTGAAATCAGGTCCAGGTCAAATGGGGTAATAAAATAATACGGGGCAACAGGCCCAGGGAGAGACTACTGCTTTTTGACCTGGAGACTCTGGAATGACACCTGCATGGCACATGAGAAAAAAAGGAGGACTTTTCTGTAATATTTAAATGTAAGAGTGATTGAATGTAACATTTAAAGCTAATGCTTTGTTTCAATTTAAGACTTAAGCATTTATTCTGTTTTTTTATTTAGTTAAAATAGTCTATGCCTGAAAGCAAGTTCCTGGTTTTCAGAACACTACAACAGATTTCATGTTCTGAACTTGTACACTACCCTTTCTAAATTCAAATTCCTGCTTAAATTTTGATGTATGTCAAACACAAGGTGTTACGCACACTCAATGCAGTTGTCTGCATGCACACAGCCCTGTTCTCGCTTTTACCTTCTAACAGCAAACCTGCCATCTGCAGTGAAAGCCCTGTCTTGTAAATGCAATTTATAGTTCCTGGGCCATGTTCAGACAGCTTCCTTAAAGACTCCATCTGTTTTGAAGCTCTGATAGGCTTTCTTTTCCTGCTCCTATCATTATACTCTTTTTTCCAGTAACTTAATAAACTCTCTTAGTGTGTCCTTTCTAGGTCTTTTGCAGTCTTATTGCCACAGAGCCCTTTGAGTTATCAAATGAGTTGGTTAAAAAAAGTCAACATTCACATAGAAGAATAATAAATAGGTCGTTCACTGTCCCTGCCATCTACAAAACCAAATCAAATGTTGATCTTAAACAATCTCATCTAATATTTCAATAAGAATGGGACTTTTTTTTTCTGTTTCATACAGCTTTGCACTGGCACAATGTCATCATATTTCAGGTATTTTTGCTCCCAGTGTTATTAATGAAGGGTAACTTGAATCTTTCAAGAGTTTCTCTTAGGAAAGGAGGAGGCAGGTTGACATTCTGCACATACTAACAAGAGAGTGAAAGAGCTACGCTGGTCATGGTAAAGTTCTCCAGAAAATCCTAACGAAGGAGAAAAGGCATACATTTTGACTTTCCATTTGGAAATATAATTTATTTTAATATGTTTCCATAACACTTTCATATCTAAAAGTTGATACAAAAAATAATACTATTGGGTAGTTAAATAGAAGGTTTTTTTCAAGTCACCAAGTTTGCACCAGACTTCTAATTCTGATGATACAGATTTATAAAGCATATTTGTAGTTTTGCCCATATTTAAACAGTTCAGAAAGAAGAAATGGGAGGCTGCAATATTTGATCGGTCATTGACACATACTGAAAACAACTCTTGCTTTACAACTGGGATGTAACTTAGAAACCAAGAGCAGTGGAAGCACTTCTGACAACAGCAAAACAATGACTACAGTTCCATCAAAAAATCCATCCTATGGAAAAATCCACACTCTTTTATAATTCTATCCTGACTATGGATGCTATTATTACTTTGAAAACTCAGCTGGTCTCCAGAAGTAATCTTCCTGGTTCAGCAGGAAAACAGAGCAGTAGCAGCAGCACAGGTATGATTCAATGAAGGCACTAGTAGGCACATTCAAAAAAACATGACACATGTAAATTCTATTGAGACACTTACATAACTAGTGTCAAGTGGATTTAAGTGCTAAAGATCACCTGAATCCATTGACAGCAATCCACAGTCTGTAAATGTGTCAGACAACCAGTAAGATTTTCCTCCATGTAAAAATGGCTTTTACATCTAAAGAAGGATAACATCAGCTTCACCTGAGAGCTATGACGTCACCCTTTACAGACTGCAAAAATAAATAGCATTTTCTCTCTAGGATTCATTGAAGAAATGCTGAACAGATCATCAACAAAATAAGTTTAAAGTGGAGAAAGCACAAAACCTCCCAAATATCCTTCCCGTTTTTGCTATGTTTCCACAAGCTGCATGTGTCTCTACAGCCTCTGTATCTGCGCTACATAAGTTCCCTCATATAAACATAGCATATGCTACGTATCTATAGTCAGAAGGTTTTGTATAAAATATGGGTGTATTCTAGGCTTATACAGAGCTGGGAATACCACACTGTCATGCCTTTGCACAGTACTACGAAAAACATAAGACTAAGAGGAATTGGTCAGGCTGAAACATCCTTTCTGACATTTCACAAAGGGCAAACACAACTATTAAGTTTTTCTTTCTTCATCTAGAGAGATATTATAAATTTATTTGAGAAGGCACGGACTAATCTCTTGCATACACCCTCAATTCAATCCATCCCCTCTCTCCTTTGACACTGACTATAGACTTAGCCATTTCAGCAAGTTTACATTTTTTTCTCAGTTATTTCTAACAAACCACACTTATATGGCAGGGAGATGAAAGGCTGAGCAAGATTCTCAGGGCTCATGAGTAAAGTCCTTAACAAGGCACAGCTGATTTACAGACAGACAGACAAAGATATCAACCATGTGTTAAAAATAAACAGTTGCAGTCAATTCTCTTGGGCCAGGAAGGGGGGAAGAGCGCACTGGCAACATCTGAGCAACGAGAACGATGTTGCCACTTCTCTGGACCTGTGTTAGTCCGGTGATGGTAGTATGTTGTTTATACAGGCACAGTTCTCATGTCTATCTGCTGTTCTCACCATCTTGACCTGACATGAATGGTTTTGAAACCATTTGTTCTTGTCAGAAGTGTGATAGCATCACAGTAAGGCAAACTGGTCTGCAAAAGAACAGCTCCTAGAAACAAGAGATACATCTACAGCAGACATACAAAATTTCAGCTATTTTTATAAACCTTTCTGCTTCTGAACTAGCTCATATCCAGTGTTTCCAAAAGAATGTGCTAATATTAATAAATATCTATGTTCTTTTGATGGTACTATATAATAAAAACCTGTATCTACAGAGGCACAAAATACATTTTTGTCCCAGATCATACAGTCTTGGCACCTCCTATCCTATCAATCATCCCCTTGCCTCCTGCTGAGGCCATCTAACAAGCTACATCATGGATTTACAAACACTAACCCGTGAAGAGCTGTTTAATACCCTGAGGTGAATATGCTCATCAACAGCAAGTTTACCAGTTTCTGGTAGGTAACACCAGACTAATATCTGATATCCTCCTGATTATTGTGAAGCAGTATTTCCTTTGCAGTAATTTGATTCTGTTGCTGCAGACAACATACTGTAGATGCCTGCATTTTATAAACTGCACTGTATGTTTCAAAGCATTTTATAACCTTTGGAATTGTCAGGTACCATACAGTATGGTAATTCCTCTTAAAAAAAAAGCAAGTTTGAAAGGATAAAAGTACTTTCAATGTACACTTCCCAATGTATGTTATAAATATTAACATTTACAAGCAGGAAGCTGTTGGCAATGAAATAAAACCAGAACAAAAAACAAGAGGTCTATCAGATGCACAGCAGATCTAGAATAAGTGTGTTGGAAGATGGTATAGAAACACAATACAGGAACAGACTTCACATACTGGATGCACCTTAAGCCATAAAAACCAGCAGGGAGCTATTCTGCAAGCAGCAAACCATATAGAAATGGTACTGCTAGTGGTTATACTTGTTGTGGCTTAAGGACTTCCATAAGCCCTCACAGGAGCATTTACCTAAGCCCTGCCTTTGTCAATACTACCTGAATTTTCCTTTTACTTTCGCAGACTTCTTACTGTCACAGCTACCAGTTCCTATAAGTGTACCAGCAACAAATGTCCATTGGTTAAGATGTTCCTACTGTTGCAATAACTTACTGCAAACATCAATTCCAAATATAAAATGGTAATTTACTCTAGGCTGTGGAAGATTTGTTATTTATGGAATTGTTTAGCTTTTTAAAAATGAACCCATACATAACCACACTGAGAAAAGAGAAGGTTTCTGCATGGTTCATAGATTTTGCAGGTCATTATAAGGAACACCAATTTTCAGAAAACCAAAGACATTTACAAAAGAGAAAACAGTCTATTGGACAATTAGTGATTTTGCTTATTACTTTCACTTAAAGCACATATAGAAATTCTTCAGTACATTCTGGCAATTAATCCAACTGCAGCAGAAAAAAAGGCTTTTTATTTTATTAAAGAAAATCAACAGTTCAGTAACATTTTTTATGAAGACTTAACTCATGTTTAAGAACACAGCTTGTGAATATTTTTAGCACTATCTGTTCAAAACAGATTAATGAAATCAATCAATAATAAAGTACTTGTCAATGTGAAAAGAGTTACAGAGAACTAGGGCTGAAAGAAGTATTTATTATTATTCAACTAATCAAGGTTCCATGTATTTAAGCACTGATTGAGACTGTATTTTATTACCCATGAAAGCAGTATGCCTGCTGAGAAGTTACTGCATTTTGTACTTGCTATGTCTCTTTTAAACAGAGAAACTCTAAATGCTTCATGAAAATGGACAAACGTATAGGAAGCATTAATTAAGAGAATAAATACACTTCCATTATGGAATTGTTGTTGTTGTTGTTGTTGTAATAATATTATAAATATTATCATTATTATTTCCAGAGATAACCAGGGCCTATGTGAAATAGCTATCACCAGCACAGCTAAGCCTCGGAAAAAACATGGGGGACAAACTCTGGACCCGCACAAAGTATCAGGGCTGGTGAGAGAAGAGTGACAGACAATAATCCAGAAAAGTTCAAGTACCCATTCTTCCCTACCCAGAAAAGTTGTGACAAATTTGTTTGGTTTTATGTTGGGAATTGCATTGTTTTTCCTGGACTTTCAGGAGGAAAGGGGAAATTCTGACTAAAAGGAAATGTAATTTTAAATAACTCTCGTTAGTAACATTAAAGGCTAATATGCTGATTCCTATTTCACACAGTAAGAAGTATGGTTATCAATTTATGTGTAAGATTTAAAGTGCGTTATTTTCTAACAACATAATTTATAGGCTCAAATTATTATGGATATTTTGGGGGAAAAAATCATCCATATGAGATTGAAAGCAGATTCAGGTCAATGTAGTCTAACACTTTACACAGCAATCAATAAAAATATCAATACAAACAATTACTAAAGCCTCCATATGACATTCCAGTGTGGGAGAGGAAGGGAAATCTTCATTTTCTACTTAGACGCCTTGCTTCCTTTATCAGCAGATGGCAAACAAATTACTAGTTCAATCCATATGTCTGTATCTGATAGACAGTGTTTTACAAGTCTGAAATTAGTTTGAAACATTTTGAAGTTGGCCAGACTACAGAGGAAAACAGGATAACTTTGTCTATTAATGAAAAGTTGGTTTTGTCATAACAAATACTTCCACAAGCTACTACCCATCCAGACTCATTCAGTCGCTAATGGAATTGTACCCAAAGACATAATCTGTGTTTAACAGACTAACAATTTGTAGTTTCACCCATTCTGTTCTTCTGCTGTGCTCCAACACGTCTCCTTCCACTAGCTGAGGTTTACTTAGTGGTGCTGATGAAAGCAAGCAAGGCCATGAGAATATTTTTGGTTGGAAGGGTATCAGATGGCGAGGGCCATTTGTGAGGAGGCATTCCAGAGCAAACCTGTCAGAGCAGAGCCTGCAGACCAGCACCCTGGCTCCAACCACGGCACGGCGCAAATGCCAAGAAGATTGAGACACTTTTGCTTAATCTCTCCCCACCAGAAAGCCTCCATTTGCAATGCAGACAATGTATATTTTAGGAGAGGCAGATCAGAAAGCCTAGGCAGTTTTTTATAACAAAATGAATGGTTTGGTAAGTTTATTTCAAAAGACAGCTCCAAATCTGGAGAATTTTAATGACTTTTATTATACTAAACTGTGAGTTCCACAAAAGATTCAGGGGAAACAGAGCCAAACCAAGCTAAAGAAGACAAGGAAAGAGAGGTTTCAACAAACTTTTTTTGCAACCTGGCCAAGCAAAGAGGGAAGCTGATCTATACTGATAAAAACAGCCTACAGCAGGGGTCTGGAGGCATTCACAGCCAGGCAGAACACCAGGCAAAATCAGCAGCTCTCCAGGCACTGGGGAGCCCTTTGGTGTGGGCTGCTGGATGGAGTTCCAGTTCACTTCCCAATGCTTACAAAATTTAATTTCTTTGCCAAGGATCTGCAGAACCAGCACAGATAGAATATTTCTCAACTCGAGTGTTTTTTAAAATGTTCTTTCCTTCCAACAGTGATGTACCTGGGGGACTGATGACTGAAATGGCTCACACTTCACCTCTTATGGAGGGTATCACTAAGAAAGCACTCAAACACCTTTAGCAATGATTACAGTTTCACTCCAGACTGTTTGCTCACTGACATAATGCACTTCAGGAAAAGTTTGGTCTAGAGGTCTACACCAATGCCAACCTGGACCACGTAAGTTGAATGTAACAAACACCTTTCCTGAGATACACAGTCATGAGGATTGATTAAAATGTGAGGAGTTACTTCTACCAAGAAACTGAAGGTCCAAGTTTAGCAAACATCAACTGTCCTCTTAATTTTTTTAAGTTCCTACATCACACATGATATTTGTTATGCATGACCATTGCAAAGACCTCTACCCTTCAACCATTCAGCTGGCTATTAGAAGGCAAAGGCAAATCGATTAAGTGATGATTAAGACTATAGTCTTAAAGGCATGAAAGATCTATTTAAAAATCCACCCAGGTTTAAAACTTCTTCTAAGGAGGACATAATTTTCTGTAACGGAAAAATCAGTAAAGTTGTAACACACTCTTTGCTTTAAAGATTATTTATATTTGTCCTACAAACCACTTTGTTAAATAATTACAGAAATTTTGTTTTCAGTGAAAAACTCTTTTTCATTCTTAATTTAAATATAAATCAATTTTTAAAATTTCATTCTAATTTTAACCTAATTTAAAATTAGTAAACAATTAGTAATTGTATGCATGTATGCAGACAAACATATGTAGGTGCTAAGATATTTACAAGCCTTGAAGCCTACCAGATTTTAATCACGTTTTCCATTAACTCTCCCCACCCCTCAAACCCTGCATGAAGTAGGGTTTATGAGAATTATAAACAAAAGGAAATATTTAAGTTTCTAGCACACCTCAGTCAAATATAAATGGGTTTCAGTAATATACTAACCGTGTGCTGTCAGTGGAGAGCTTTATAAATGTTTTCTCTTCTTTATCAGCTGCATGGAAAAATGTCAAAATGATCACCGCAGCTGAGTCCATAGCTGAATTGTGAAGAAAACACTTTTCTCAAGAAACAGGCTGACTAAGTTTATTCTGCACAATACAAACTTTTAAACGGGTCTGGAATACATCCATTTTGGGTTGGAAGAGGAGTTGCCATGAAACACTGAAAAAATATTAAGCACAACTCCGTATTTTCTAACTCAAAAGCATAAATCCATGAACATTAAAGCAGTTACTATCAGAAAAAAAAAACCCTCATAAATATGTAAAGATATTATTTTCCATATGTCTTATAAAGGGGATAATAGTGGTATATTAAGTTTTGCTTTGATTTGAAAGCTTTCACCTTGTGGTGTTTGCCCTACAGCCTTTTAGTCATGTACAGACTGGAGAAGCGAAAGCTTTGAAGTGCCCAACTTCCAGTGAAGTTTCTAACATTTTTTTAATACATCTTAAGTGGTCTGTGTGTGATTTACCGTAATTTCAGAACAAGCTCAGAAATTCAGCCTAACATGGAGAGAATGGCAGAGTCATTTGAGCACATTATCACTGTTGGGGCATGGGGGGAGAGAGGCATGAAAATACTCTGGAACGTGATCAAGTCAGATTCAAAATATTGTGTATATAAATGATGACATTAAGAACTTTTAAGGGTAACAAGACACAGTTTTGTATAGAGGAGATTTTTTTTTTGCAACCAGTAAATATAGTTTAAGTGATTCACAGCCAATTATTATAATTGCAATGAGCAGCTGTGATCAAACTCTATTTGTAGCATCATAATAAATTTGCCCCCCACCTACTAAAATTAGTTCTAAGCATCCAAAATTCCCATTTGAACATCTGAATGAACAAAACAGGCATTGCTACATGCCAAAAACTGGAGGAAATAGACCTAAAATATGCCATTTTCTCACCAGAAATTTTAGGCTCCCAGAATAACATGTGAATTAAAACTCATTTCAAGCTTGTTTGCATTGCTCCTCATTCCCATTCATAGCAAATTTCTTGACAAATGTTCTGATTATTTCTCTTTTTTCCTCACTTTTTTAATTTAAACACAATTTTCGAATCACAGACAGTCTTGCAAGGAGAAACAGCTGATAGTACACCCCATCTGAAAACGGAGAGGGTGGAATTTTACTCTCAGCAAGTGCTGGAGGCAACTTACACGATTAAAGACTGCACTATAAGCCATTGTTAAAAGACTTCTTCCCATAAGTGAAAATGTGCAGTTTGCTACCACACACATCAGAGGCACATAAACCAAAATTAGGTCAAAGTCAACCAAGAAATGCAAATGTCTCACTCCAAAATTCCTGGTTTTGCTTTTTTTTTCCTCCCCCCTCAAGGTGAAGAATAGAAGTTTTAACAAAGTTAAAATTAAAATCTGGTTTCTGAGTTTTTCTCTTTTGTTTGTATTCTTGCAAAAGTTTACATCATCACACTCAGAGAAGATAACCAGCCATATTGATGCAGGATGCCTATGAATCAGGCTCTTCTTGCTTGGACTATGATAGTACTGTTGCACAATAGAGTTTAACACATCTCTCTTCGCTCTTGCCTTTTCAGATGGGAAATTCCCATTTTACATACAGAATTAGGAGATGAAGGCCTAGAGCAGCCAAGAAATCATAGGCAGTCCACGGATACACGAACTCAGCAAAGATTTCCAAGGCTGTTCACAAGCTGCCTGCAAAGTGCTGCACAACCTGGGCTGCCACCACCCCATTTGTTTCAGAAACCTAATACTGTGCACAATGCAAAAAAAAAAAATTCCTTCTCTCTTCTTTATGCTAAAAAATACATCTTATCTGAACTCTAAATAATGTAACATGCAACAGGAATACAGGTATTTATAGATTTATATTACATACACATATGATAATATCACAACAACAAAGACTGTAAGATTTTCTAAAATACATATATGCTATTAAAAATGCTTAGAAAAACATCAGCAAGAACCTTTTATCCACTATAAAGCCTCATTTTAAAAACAGAACTTGGTGGAAGAATTAAATTAATTATATTAAGCAGGAAATTGTTCATTAAATCAACTGGGCTACATTAGAGACCTTGAAATTAAGACTACTTCCAAGGTGACCATATGCATATTCTGAGGAGTACCAAGGTAACAAAACACATTACAGAAAACTTTTTGCATATTTCACACATACACACACACACACACACACACACACTCTCTCACACACATATACATATTTCTCTTTCAGCACACATCTGTTCATCTAACAGCTATTTTCCATAGTTGTTGTTTTTAACTGGCTTTATTATCAGCCTTAGATACCTCCATGACAAAAATCACAGCATGTGTGTGCACTGTTTATTCATAAATCTTTTTATAAATCTTTACCATTTTGAATTTGTTCAGATGTGGATAGCAACTGGATTCCTTCAAATAGATTATAATTACAATGCTCCCTTCTTAGTCCAATAAATTAAACATTTATTTTCTGTCTATTGCAAGATCCCTTCTCTATAAGAGTATATTTATTATGTCTTTTAATAATCAAATACATCTAGAGGGTCATCTGAAATTCAGCACAGAAAGCAACTCTGCACTTCCAGATGCTAGAGGTGTCTTCACAAAAATTTTCACTGTTCAGCACCATGCTACTTCAGGCAAAAATAGAATTATGTACGATCCTTGCCTGCATTCATCTGTGAAATTTAATTTTCCATTAAAAATCTACACGTTAGTAGCAAATTCTGTCCTCAAGCATGAGTATGTGCTTCTTATTGGATCCAGTTTGGCAAAGATTATCCTTAGTTTCTAAAGACAATTGAAGCTACTTCAGGTATACAATCTATTGGTAAGTACTACTGGCAATACAGAATAATAATAGGGCTGTATAATGGTTATAGTTGCACTTAACTTTTCAAAACTTTGGTAAAGCTAACCTAATTCTTTAGTTTAGTCATCATGCAAGAAGCTGCATTTACTTATTTCCCATTTTAAACAAGGCTTCCCATTGACAGTTCTCTGAACTGTTTAGACTGGAGGGAGCTGCTGCGGTGCTGTTTGCCTTTGCAGTGTCCACAGCTGCAACCCACACACGGCTGCTTTCACCAACCTGCAGCCACTGTCAGCACAATTTAAATTTTTTTTAAAAATCAGGAATGTATTTGAAGACAGTAAAAAAACCAGCTGCCGACTGGACCAGTCATACCTACAAGACAGTGCCTCACTGCACGTGCCCGGCTCGGGGCGAGGGGCACAAGCAAGGGCTGCAGGACTGGGCTGCCCTCAGCCACAACATGGGCAGCTCCGCGGAGGGGCCGAGGGCAAGAGAGAGCCATGAGCCCCAGCTCAGGGTGAGGGAGGCTCTGGCTTGACCTGCCACACACTGAAAGCCCCTGTTCAGGCCAGGTGACAGTGTCAGAAGCCCCTTGTGAGCCCAGACATCCACCAGGCCGGAGCAGTGGGGGCTGCCAAGGAGCACTGTGCCCAGGAAACAAGGATACTCCCACCTCTCTGCTGAGCTCCATACTGCCATTCCCCATGGCAGCGAGGGCACAGAGCAGCTGCAGGACACACCAGATTATCTTCACCCAGCAAATCAAGTCCAGGTGCAGGCATGTGGCATCCAGGTCAGAACAGTGCACGGATGCTTCTCACTCGGACACCAAATACCAGACCAGAAAGAGCAAAAGCGAGGTTCTCCTGCCTAGGAAGGGGAATATAAAACTGAGCTAATTGCATGCGACACTAATTGTCAGTCTGTTTTGGCCCCTCGGTTCAATGCAAGAAAGCACTCTTTTGTTCTCATCTGCCTTACGATCTCATCTATCCAAATGCAGCAGCTTGTTTTAAATCAAGAATTATCTCGGTTCTCCCTGCTTGAATCGTTGTTATTGATCATAGCAACTTCAATAAACCCTGCTGCTTACGCAGAGGCCCGGGGGCCTGTACCCATCTCCCCAGCCCTTTGTTCTATATACTGATTCACCTTTTCATCAAGGATTTTGACGTAGCTGCTGCCCTTCCACATTATTACCATGCCCCACCCAAATAATGATTTTATCGCTTAATTCTCTTCCAAACCACATTTCGTAAAAGGGAGAGAAGAGAAGAGAAGAGAAGAGAAGAGAAGAGAAGAGAAGAGAAGAGAAGAGAANAAAAAGAAAAAGAAAAAGAAAAAGAAAAAGAAAAAGAAAAAGAAAAAGAAAAAGAAAAAGAAAAAGAAAAAGAAAAAGAAAAAGAAAAAGAAAAAGAAAAAGAAAAAGAAAAAGAAAAAGAAAAAGAAAAAGAAAAAGAAAAAGAAAAAGAAAAAGAAAAAGAAAAAGAAAAAGAAAAAGAAAAAGAAAAAGAAAAAGAAAAAGAAAAAGAAAAAGAAAAAGAAAAAGAAAAAGAAAAAGAAAAAGAAAAAGAAAAAGAAAAAGAAAAAGAAAAAGAAAAAGAAAAAGAAAAAGAAAAAGAAAAAGAAAAAGAAAAAGAAAAAGAATGAAAAGAAAAGAAAAGAACCCTATGCCCTGCTGGATTGGTAAACATGGATGAGGTGGGGTTGTCTCACCACATGACAGACACACCCCACACAAAAAACAGAAACATGCCTTTCATTGGACAGGTTAACATTTTTCTAAAAGTTACTTTCTAGTCCTATCTGATCTCTGTCAGGATGAGTAATGCAAAACATTCAATTTCTTGTGGGTTTGGTTCCAGTAGGTACTAAAAGCAGCCAAGTACCTGTTTGTTTCTAAACTACTTGAAAACCTTCAGAAAGTTACTTTAGCTTCATTCCTGAGCCCTTCACCAGTGCAGGGATTTTACCCGCCTCAGTTGTGCACTGTAAACACAAAGCTTCAAAACCATTTCTCTTCAAGTCCTAACTTTATTTTCTCATTTTCCTTGTTGGAGGATTCATTTTCCAGGATGTAGCTAAATGTAAAAAAGTAGCCCCCTGACTTCCCAGGCAGAGACTTGTGGAAACAGGTGTTTTAAAAAAAAAATGAAAGACTTTGTCAGCTCTCTGACCTGTCAGAGCTCTGAGCATTAGTAACACACAGTGCCTGCTGAGTTCCCCTCAGCTAATTAAAGGACCTGTATGGCAATGAAAGGCCTTGACTATAAATACTTCCTGAAAGATCTCTAACAGAGTCAGAGGAAATGGGAAAAAAATGAGATGCAGCTACAGAGAAACTATTTCAGATGTTTCTTGTTTAAAGGGCTGCTTTTTCTTTCCTGAAGTGGCTTAGGGATGAGATGCATTATCCTAGACTTACAACAACTTAAATGTAAGAAGTGTGATACAATTATATGCATTAAATTTAATTCTGTAGATATACCATTAAGATGCTTCTACAAGTAGATAGTTGGAAGTAGGATACAACGTCAGAGAACACAAAAACTTCCATCTGTCACCCTGGAATGACCACTGAAAAATCACATGTAAACCAAGATACCACTCTGTGTGCTTGAACCGTCTCATGCTGCTCCTTGTACTCCTGCTTAAGGCAGCAGCAGCAATACTTCTACCAGCATCAGAGAGGCAGGTTTTACCTCAAATATATGTTATGCTTCTGGCCAAGAACTGAATGTTTAGAGAAGTCTTTTGGAAATCAGAGAGGACAGCTCAGCATTTCCACCGCTTTACAGCTATTTGGCATCCAGCTCTGTAGATAACAGGAGTCAGGACTTTATAATAGGAGAAATAACGTTTTGCCACTAGGGATTGTGTCTGATATTTACTACACTGATATTAAATCAATTATATGTAACTTTAATACTTACATACCAATTGCTTATTTTTAAATTAGCCCTGTCAATCATCCACATAGGAGAATGCAAAACGGGGAGAGGGGAAATAACATTTTCTAATTTCCTGTCCCCAAATTTAAAGCTGTATGACCAGTTTCAGACAGAACACGATATGAAATACCACAAGTGTAAATATCACAGACAAAAAAAAAATTACTCTTCTTAAAGTAAATGAAAACTTTTTTGAAATGCCGTGATTTCCTGTAGTGTGTAAACAGTCTGATCATTATGGTGAAAAATAATCTAAGTTTAATAGAAGAGTCGATTTTATCCTTTGCCCCATATGAAAAGCTCATAGCAAAGGTTACCATAACTCAGTTAGATATTTAATGCTACAGCCTGCAGTATGCCTTTGATAAAAATCAACACTACGTTTGCAATAATGTGAAAATCTCTCTCCCTTTGATGGTACACAAATCCCTCCACAAATTATGATTAATACACAAATCAACCTCCTTGCTGTCTGCAGGTCCATGTGGCACCACAGGACACACTGACCTGTGTTATTCTTCATCTCCACTGACTAAAGTACTATGTCTATACCAACCCCTTTAAGTGGGCTAACTAGGTTTCTGTATAAGTCTGAAAGCTCAGGCTACAATTCCCTATTTTATGGAAAACTTTGTTCTGCAGTGTCCACAGACACTAAAACAGGACACTTCATTTAAAATCAGTTTAGCAAAAAGTTCCCGCTGTCCAAGATCTGCACTGTCAAAGCATTAAACAATCTGCCTGGCCTGGAGTCTGCTGGCTGCCAATGTGCTACCCAAAAAAAGGAACATTTTTGCATCTCAATAGACCTTCCAGTATCAACAAATCTTTAAACTATAAAATCAGCTACTCTGAGGAAGAGCAGAAATAATGTCTACATTGTACCACGCTGAGGTACGTTTTTGGTAATTCCCATTTGCAAAACACACCGATTCACTTTAAGTACAGCTGCTGGAAATATTTCAATAAGAAAAATAAATTAAAGCTACTCACAGAAGTGTACCAAGGCCCTGGGAAAGATTCTGTTACACACATGCAGCTTGGAAGCACTCTCAGGGAAAAAGGTGCATCCACTGCACATGTGTGTTTGCCCCACCTCCAGTTCCCAAAAGGTCACAAGCAATTCAGTATTTTAGCTTGTAAAAATGAAAGAAATCTTACCCCAATGACTCCCACAAATAATCTACTGTAGCACAGAGTCTGGGTAACGACCATGGCAATCATGTATGGAAGGAATGCAAGAAACAGTATATAAATGGCTTAGACAACATCCAAGCTGAAAATCACTCCAAGCAATTTCACAAAATTAATTATCCTGTAAGCATTAGGAGTTTCTGTGGGCCATGGTATATTTTCACCCCTTCCCCAGTTGATTTGTATTATCTCTGATATTTTGCCAAAATGCTAATCACTTCTAAACTTGCAGTATCAACCTCAACCTATAAGAAAAAATGTGAAAAAAACTGATCTCTGCTTTGCCTTCCCCCCATAATCAGGAAACTAAAAAATTTAAAGCACATGGTATTGCTGCTACTGTCAAATCATTACAAATCATTTGTAAAAAGCAGAACCACTTTAGAAATACTGAATAGCCAGTACAAGCAAAGGGCAAAAGGATGTGTTAGGGATTTTTTTTTTTAGTCCATTTCTCAGTGTTTATTTACTGAGTAAGCCCAAATTTTTGGCTTCCTCTGTGTGAGCCTTCAGGGGTGAAAAAAATGAAGGGTCCATAGTGATTTTATAATAGGTTTTGTTTCCTAGTCACCAGTCGTCCTGGGATACAGTGTTTTGCATGACCATTCATTATATGATTCCAGAAGGATGTATTGATTTAATGCTGTGCTTTCAGAAAGGAACAACTTTTATCAGAGCATTAGCTACTCCTACTAGCTATTTCAAGTTAGAAAATTAAATGTAGCCAAAAGTAGATAATAATGAGAGATCTGGTTAACAATACAGTGTATTTTTTTTATTTCAGAGGATTACAAAAATTAGCTTTTTCAAGAATGGAAGATAAGTTCTTTTCTGATTTTTTTTTAATTCTGTCTGGGCCAACTGAGCTTCCAGGCATACATATCTGTGTGTCAGATAATCCTTGACACTAAGCTCCCAATGGCCAAGCTGACCATCACTTAGTCTTATTTCCTGGCTCCAGTATTGCATCCCATAACTCTGCAGAAAACTACATGAAGAGTAAAATAAAGGATTTGGGTTTCTACGATCTTTTTCACAGACTGAGAGGAAGAGGGAACTAATACCACCCACGGAATCACACTCCCACATCTCTTATTCTTCAGATCACCCCTTACCTTCAAGAAGTTTCAATTCTCATTATTTTTTCTCTATCCATCAATCATGATGAAATATGTAAGACTAGTGACTCTGTTCAGCAGATGAAAAAAGTTAACCTCCTTCCCCCCCTTTTTTTAAATATTTCAAGCTGACAAAAGCAACTTGCCCAATTTTCAAAGAAAAGTGAAAATTAAAATATTATCACTAAGGAAAAGACCCAGACAAACAAGTCCCTGGCACAACAGAGTTCAAAGAGCAAGGCAGTTAAAGGTGTCCAAAAAAGTAATTCCTGTTTCAAGCATGTTGATATGGTTTTATCAGTCACTATAGATATAATCCGCTAATAAATCATTACAGAACTTATAAAAGAAAGTAGGGTTGTACACATTTAAAAATGCAAGGAACTAAATTATATGCACTATTAATACACAAAAGTAAGACTTTTTTTTTTTTCAGAAAAGTATAGAAGATACAGGTTTTTTGTATTTCTGAATACCCAGAAGTGATCAAAATATTTCCAAATAGATAAAAATACTAATTTGGAAAAAAAAATAGATATATATAAAAAACTGGTTTTGTATAAAGACTTTAAAAAAACATCTGAACTTATTTTTAAAAAGGGCATAAGAAGCAGCCAGCATACAGTTTCCTGTTATATAATCAGCAGTGGCTAAAACAGGTAATATAACAGCCTTATTATACTGCTTACTAAGATTTTTAGGTCCAGTGACTAACCAAATTAAGACCTTTATAGAGCTTATTCTGCATACTACCATGTCCCTTTGCAGATTTTTGTTCAGTTTTCTTTCATCCTCTAGCAGTCAAAAAATAAATGAAAATCATTTCTATTCTGATAAACCACAATTTAAATGGCACAGCTAAGAACCAGTACAAGAACTGAAGTGGGATGCAACATGAATTCCACTGCTGTACGGGTTTATGTTGTATCTTAATACATATTTCGGAATGGAGGAGAGAAATACAATCCTGCCATTCACAGTGAGCACACACCCAGGTTAGCAACAAGGAACCTGTCATACTGTAACTGCTTCTCATACACTTAAAATCTGGCAATAATAAGGTACAAAGGTTTGTGGGCCCCCTAAATTGCATGCAGGGTTTAAGGGACAGACATGCTATTTTATAATTAGAAAAACTGCAATATTTTTAAGACCACTGACTTCATTTAAAAGAGGTTTTAAGACTTCTTCGTGTACACAGACAGACATACCTATGTATAATCTTAGCAGACCATAGAATAAAACATTTAGCTTCCCTTTGTCTTCTTCTGATCTGTTACAGTAATGGATCCTATGGCTATAAATGTTCTTATAAAATACAAAAAAGGAAACCAGCAGATCATCACTTCCATTCTAGTAAGGTTTGTCTGCAGACTGACCACTCCTGTGGCAAGTTACTATAAATTCAGATAGGGAGCAGCTCCTGAAAACATAAGATGACTTCAGGAGAAAAGCACTTATTTGTCTCCCTGTGCAGCTCCTCAGAGCTTGAGAGCTTTTCTAACCTCAGTTTTCTCTACAGTGGGAAAAACATACCTTGACAGAAGGGGAAGTTCCTTGTATACAGATCCTTTTGTTTAAAGAAAGAAATAGTAATTATTTGGTGTGACAAATATTTGCCTTCTCTTATCACCCAAGCTCGTTCCTTTTTTTTTCCTTTTTCTTTTGCTTCCAAGGCAACCAGACAAGTGCAAAAATTGACATATAACTATGTTGCTTCACAAAAAAAAGGTTACTTTTTATTAATATTTAACTCATGTCTCATATTCTTAGATATGTAGTAATATGAAATCTTGCTTAAGTGCAAACTGTCACACCACCACAAAATTTAAGACGTGATTAGTTGTTTTAGTGTAACAGATGTGCAGCCTTCTGGGGTTCTAAACCTCCCTTCTTCAAGTGCATCAACAACCTGCACAATTAGCAGGAATGATTAAACAAAATTCAATCAGAGCTAAATAGCAAAAGCAGAAGCTTACTAATACTACATCAATATACAGATTGTTTTATGTGAACGCTTTGGAATATTTACCTGACAGTTTGGCTCTACAAAGTTGAGTCTTCCCTTGACTTTTTTTTTTTTGTTTCCATGCACTAAAAGAACCCCAACCACATTACTCCTGATCTGAAGAAATCATTTGTACGCCTAATCAAACACAACATACATGCAATCATAAAAAGCAAGAGGGGAAAAAAACCATCTCCTACCCGTAATAAGGACTGGGATTCATCCTTTGCCTTGCCGTCCCCGGATCCAGAGTAGGGCTGGGTGAGCTGCCCGGCTTTCTCTGCTGCTGCGGCTGGGACACCCTGCAGGAAACCCTTGCTCTCCACAGCCAAGCCGTAAATGGGCCTGGCCAGATGGGCAGCTTCTACATTTGGACTATCCCTTAAAGGCTTTGGCTGCTCTTGGCCCACAGACACTGGGGTCAGTAAACCTAGGCTGGTCTGTGTGTATGATGGGCTCCCCCTCAAAATGTCTGTTCCTCTCCAGGTCACGTTGCGAAGATCATCACTGGGACTGTCAGTCCAGCCTTTCTCCTTGAGCACTTCCTTATCTTCTATCTTTTCCCTCTTCACTATGCTGTCAGATATGGGCTCCCCTATTTTAGGGTCTGGGTTAATCAGACTGTAGACCTTAAGGTCAATTTTTGGCTCCTCCTTGATAGACGAAACGCCATGACTGTCCTCCCCGTTGGCTGTAGTGATGTCCATTTCCTGACAGTGCACAGTGTTGAAGTGCTCTAGTAGTGACTGAGTGTCAACAGCTGTGAAGCTGCACTGACGGCATTTGTAGCAGTTGTGTACTCGCCTGGAAGAAAACAAGAAGTGCATTAATACGAGAGTCACCCTGGGCCCTCCCTCTCACAGTGGTTTTACTTATTAAGATTAAGAAAATAAACTGAATTTACAGTATGACCCTCTCTAAACAAAGCAAGGAGGTTTATTTTGATGTCTTATACAACAGGGGGAAAATCCTGCTGATTCCTCCCCCCATGCATTGCAATGGCCTGCTATCATTCAATTACATTCCAGCACACCATTCTAAACTTTATAAAATTTTCACTGAGATTTTGTGTTTTTCCTCTTCAGTTTGCTGCCACACACTTCTTTCTACTGCAGCAGAAACACTAAAAAACCACATATTTTTCAACCAAAATCAAATAGTTAGGACAGTTCTCTTGTTATTAAAAAAACCCCACTTCATATAATATAGATCTATGTTAGAAAGTTAAAATGTTTTTAGAAGTCCTTTACTTTCCACCAATTCCATATAGTTTTGCTTGACAAAGATGACTTTGAATGGATCTCTGATAAGAATACACCAAAGGACAAAAGGTTGTACACAACAGACAGTACTTCTTGGTTCTCCATAGCCCTTTGAACACAACTTTAAAAGATGCTGCTCGAAAGAAAAAGCAAAATAGTTGGCTGTGTCACTATAAACTGTCTTTTCCTGTCAAATACAGAAATTCTTGGGTAGGAGCTGTGGAGCAGTATGGAATAACACGCCTTCCTGTTTTTAGTCTAAAAGCCTATAAAAAGTACTGCATTACTAAATTATGTAAAGCATATGTTGCTACATGAGAACAACATGCTACCCACTTACTGTATCTATCATAGGAACAGAACACTGTTTATGAGCTCTGTAACGCCATTATGAATATTTCTTTATAGCCCTTCATCAGGCTCCGGGCCCCACTGCGCCCGGCATCCTACCAACGCAGAGCAAAATATCATCCCTGCCCTGCAAAATGTACAGAACTCTCTGAAATCTTCTCCCTACAGACATGCTCACACATCCACACCCCAGGCATTCAGAGTCACAACAGCATCTCCAGCCAAGCTAAAAAAATGAGCCTTTCGCTATCCACATAGGACAAAACTTGTATGAGAAATCTGTTACTGCCCTGACAACTCCAATTGTTAGAATTAATTTTTTTAAGGCCAAATCTTTGTCTCAGTGAAGCTGATGGCAAAACTCCCATTCACTTCAGTAAGAGCAGGATTTGGCTCTTGGTGCATCTGTAGAATTGGAATGATACACAAAATGTCCCTTTTAGACTATGATAGTTTAGAAGGGACAACTTGCCAAACTTATTAAACCCCCTTGTCTTCCTTCTTTCCTTTTGTTGGAAAAACAAACCATATGTTATTTACATTGTCTGATTTTCTTGCAGTTGTGTCAGCACACAGACATGAGTACACATTCAGATTCAAGCTTTTCAGCCCTTGTGCAATATCAGTTTTCTTTTTGTCATTTTCCGTATTTATATTCATTTTAAGGGACTGGATGGGCTTGTTCCATTATGCAAAAAATAGATTCAGTTATTCTCCATACAGCCTTATGGCAACAAAATCTACTTGTGGGAGAGCAAGCTGTGGGTTAAAATCGTGTTTTGGCCATGTTCCTTTTTCTTCATTCTACAATTGTGTTTCATTAAAATCAGCTTGTCTCTCAATGCGACACTAATATATTCTCCCTTGCAACTTAATCTTTTCTAAACCAAGCTTAATTCTCTTCTGGACCAAAAAAAAAAAAGAGAGAGTGCTATCTGATCAAAACCATTTTATAAATACAAAAAGCCAAGTTATAAAGAGGGTCAGCCCTGTAAAGGTGGGATACCATCAGAGAAGTCCAAGTTAGACAGGGGCTAGTTATCTCAAAAGCCAAGTTAAACAAGACACCATTTGGGGCTAATGGCTCAACCACATACACTCCCCATGTGAAAGTTTATCAATCCTTTGGGATGCTACTTTAGCCCTAAGTGTCTCTTGTTTAAGTTGGCTATTTCAATAGTTAACCCCCTTCCTAACTTGGCTCTCATCTACAGATATCACACCTCCAAACAGCTGATCTTTTTCTGCCTAACTTGTCTTTTTTTTTCCATTCCACACTGGCTAAATGTTTTTGATCAGGAGCCATATACACCACACTTCTGAGGACACAAATAAATGTTGAATATTAGATGCAGTTGTAACTACACGGCTGAGGCACAGCTAAAATCACCTCTATTACATTAAAGGTTTGTTAATTTAAACTATTTCTAATTGGTTCAAAGACAGTCATATAAGCATTCCTTCAACTTTCTATGAGACTGTGATAATAAGCACTGTGATATGGAAAAAACAAAGACTTTGGTAGATAGGAACCCAAAAAACAGGGGTTTTTTTCCCAGAACATATACTTTTCCAGTACACATTAAAAATCTGCCATCAACATTAAAATCTTCATGCTTCACAGGGTTTGTCTTGTGTATTATTCTATCCCCAAGCTCCAAAATATAAGCTAAAGTTTGGAACCATCCAATGTAAGTCATGGTCCCAAATAATAAAATAACTATCATCAGCTATTAGAGAACTTTTGAAAGTGGGAATCTTATTCTTTCCCAGAACAAAAAGAAAATTATTTCTTCTCATTTTTCACTCCACCCTGATAGCAATCAAGGAAACCAACTGGCAATGTTTGATTTATCTTTTACTACAATTTAAACCTACTTCATGTTTCCAGAAGCCCAAGTTACATCTAGAGTTGTGCACAAAGCTCTACAAGGCTAAGCAACAAAATTTTAAAAACTCCAATTTGCGAAGTACAAAATAAGCACTCCTATGCATTAACTCAAAGTTACACTTTACAGCTAAACTACAGCTATGCCATTTGAAACTCTGAATTCATCTGGTGTATTGATACAGAGTTGCTCTAAGAAGAATAAAATCTTGGTATGGAAGAAAGCGATGTAAATGAAGAAGGAAATAACACTCTCTCTTCTGCGTTATTGTTTATACAGCACTCAAGCAAACTAACAGCAGGCTCAAGCCATAAACTCGCATTCTATGCACTATGGCTTTGGTCTGACAATGTCATTCCACCCACTGATGTCACTTAGCATTATTATTTTCACTACAAAATAAATCAAAGACCTGATTATTTGTGGACATTAAACATTAAATGTCAAGAAATTCAGGCAAAACCTTTGCTGCACAGTTGTAACAACTTTAAAAAATCTTACCATTATTTGTACTGACATGTACTTGAATTGGGCACTGTAAGATACAAGGATTTTCCCTTGCAAAATCTTGAAGTTAGAGAGATTAGACAGTTGGGGGTTTTTTGTGGATTTAATGTTATTTATTTGAACTTCGTAAGAGGCTGTGAGACTCCTGACACTAGCCACTTGTTAATTAAGTCTTGTTGACATACTTCTAACTAGTCTGAAGTATTACAAAACACCATCCTCTACAAAACAAGTAATTTTTTTTTTAATTACCTGAAGACAGTCCTAGGCTCTAGGGCATAGAAAATATTCTGGAGGAAGGTATGGCTGTAATATCACTTCCATTTTTTTGCATGTTTTAATTTAATTATGAATATAATAATTACTATCATTTCTCATGAAGAAACAGGTCTATAACAAAGTTTACTTTTGGGATGGGTGGTGCACTCAAGCTTGTGGGGAAGGAAAATATTCAGAAGAAAAGACAGCAAGCAAAGCAAGCAAGAAAATTCAGTGTAGGGTCAGAAAGGAAAGGAGACAGGGCAGCGTGGAGAGCAAGACTGAGATGAAAGGAGAGCAAAAGCCATTGGCAAGAACAGACAAGTTCAGAGCCGTGAACTAAGATGTCAGGAGGGTGGAAAAGGCCCTCCTAGCTGCTGCTATTGTTCACTGAGTGAAGGCTGCTGGTCTTCTGTAAAAGCGAGGAGCTGGTGGGCCTCAGTTTACACTTTTGCCCCGAGTTGTGTCTCTGGGGGAAGTGTGCAAAGGTGCCACGTTTCCATAACCTGCACATCTGAGACCCTGCTCTGGCTCCTGCTGCCTGAGAGTTTGAGGGTCAGCCCCAACATCCCTGTCCCCAACAGCCCCTTCCCTGAGCTGCAGCCTCGGTGCTGGGAAGGCACAAGCCCCAGGCCCCCCTTTGCCTTTTGCCCCTCTATCTCTTTTATCTTTAAGAGGTAAGCAATTACTTAATTTGAAATTAACTCAAAATTAATTTCTAAAGAGAATTCTACATAACTGCTGTCATCCACATTTTCAAAATAATTTATTAGAAAAATGATTCTACACCATTGCCAAAGCTTTTATTTCATTTGAATCTTTATATTTTCTTATTATATTTTGCAGTTTAAGGAATCACTATCCTACCTTGCTTTTAAAAAGAAGTATACAGGATTTTTCAGCATAGCATTTCTAGTTATTACTAGCACTGATCAAATGCTTTCTGTCAAATAAGGTTTTACATGAAAAATCCTATCTTTTGCAAAAATGAAAAATGCATTGTTTTCCCATGTTTTAGCAAAATTAAAAAAAAAAAAAAAAGGA